>DWGO01000136.1:0-15113 GCA_018247635.1 Eurytides dolicaon deicoon
CCGTACATAGCCAGTGTTTTCACCTTTTATGATAGAACGTATGTTTTTAAACTCTTATAGAACCAAGGAACTCTAACATAAAAGAATAAAATACCAAAGAAAATGTTAATGTTATGTAGTAGAGGAGCTCATGTTCAATTGTATTATAGCAATAAAAATGGACGTCTTGATGAAATGGCTTCACACAAAAACATCGGAACACCGGGCTTAAAGTAATTCCATATATAATAAGGCATTTGAAATTATAACATATGCGTTAAAGGACTGATCAATTGAAAAGCAGTATGAACACAGTATCTTTTGTAATATGTTACAAAAAGAAAAACCACCAATTAAATAATATACACCTGTTACTTAACTAGAAAACCCGGTTGAATTTAGAGAGCAATTCATAGAAAAATTTGTTATTGACTTGAAGAATTTCTTGAAACTGACTATTATAGTGTTAATTTAAAACACTTGGCAGTTAAATTTAATGCGAATATTCCATCACATATGCTTAAGTACATTCACGGAGTGAAAAATTCTAAAACTCCACTTTTTCTGTGAAATAACTTCTTTCCGTGTGAAATTAAGTGTAAATTTATTCTATGGATTAATTTATTTTGAAATACTTTTAGTTAAATGAATGCACATACTCAATGTATCTTTTTTATTCGAAAGCATGACTTGAATGGAAGATAACCCTAATTAAGGTAATGTCAGTACCTAATAATACATATTCGCAGTAAACCGCCAGGTGTGAAATTTACGTTAATGTATTGATATAGTGTCCAGAGAAACTATAACACGTGGTTAAATATATTAAATATATTAAATATATGTATATAATTGGCCATGTCTGCTTGTTCGTGATTATCTGAAGTTTAGGCGTGTAAAGTGATATCTAACACTGACTGTAGAACTCTAGTAACTAGAAAACTAAATATTTAATATGTGTAGATTAAAAATATTCATTAAAAATATTCCATATAAACAGTGCCTAACGTAATATTGAATATTTTTCCTTTTTTATATATAATAAAATATTTTACATTTCGTTTTATAAAGTCGAAAAGGCATTACTTTTAATTTATCAATGAATTTAATTGTTAAAATGTCGTGAACAGTTTGTGACGATAAAATTGTTTTAAAGAAATAATTACCGCTTCAATAATTGTTAATGTTATAAAAATCTGATTAAACTTAAATTGTGTCAAAAGATTCATTAAAACGAAGCGGCTCTAACGAGAAATTTGTCATACTATAATTAATACCATACGTCAGTTTAACGGTTAAATTAAACTGACACACAATAGCTAATGATGCGTGTATGTGGGTGTGTACTTAAAAATTTAATAGCAATGTTCTTTTCCAGGCGACTGTACCGCGGCGGCGGCCGGCGGTGACATCAAAGCGCGCGGCTCGTTTGAAGTGTCGGGTTTCGACGCCATCGCAAAACACGCAGACTCCTGGCATGGGAGTGCATGCAAAGGGCCCCCTTTGAAAGTTAGAAGCGCCCAGTTAGCTTTTTCACTGCCGTACAGATGAAACCAGTTGTACTTAACGCTTTGTTTGTTTATGCATACATAATTAGTATTTAAAATAAGTGCGAGAGGTATTTATAAATAAGTATATGTTGATAGAATGAATACTTTGTTTATGATAATTTTACTTAGAATGTGATTAAAATCTTAGGGGCATGCCTTTCAGTTTAAATTTATTTATCAGGTAATACCGATTCGAAAGTTATTAGAATATTAAGTTTAAAGAATTTACAAATTATATAATAAATTATTTTATTAACATTTTTTTGTTTTTTTTTTTTAATTATGGACACACAAATTAGATATAAAAAAGATAATTATTCTGTTATAAATAACCCTAATGTTAATCCTGAATTTATAATATTCAGATATAACACCGCACCACCGAATTCTATTTGCAAATAAGGCTGAATTTATTGTTCCCGAACATATTAAAATTTTTATACTCAATAGAATATATTCGGAATAAACAGATTTAAAATTATAGTCACAGATTGAATGGATTACATATGTATGTACATGCATCACGACTAATTGTACAACATTATTTGCAACATGTCAAAACTATTCCATTAGTCAATCTAAATAACACCTGTCGCTGCTACGTATGTTTCAAGTACTTAAGTGCAGTGTCATAAACGTTCACAGATTACGTGACAAGAATATAATTATTGTTGTTTTAAATTACTTAGTTTGTGAAGTGACCACCGACAGAGTAGTGCGACACCAATACGACTTAGGGACCCTTAAGAAGAGAGCCTATTTTCACCTTAAAGGCCGGCAATGCAATTGCTATTCCCTTAACGTTGCAAATGTCTAAGGGCTGCGGTAATCGCTTACTATCAAATGAATTGTTTGCTTGTTTGCCTCCTACCATATAAAAAAGTGCCAAGGGATATCTCCTCACAAAGTCACAGGTGAATTTTCCAATGGCGTTATGACGTTGACAATATTAATATGTTAATAGCGTTTATAAATTACTCGGCACTGCAATTAACTTTTACGACCGCCGAGTGCGGGAGTGAATTTCAACATCTTATTAATTTAATATTCCGCGGACTGTACCACGAATTGCATGCGCGCGGGGAGGATGCAAATAAGACAGTGCAAGGTACGTTCTAGTGATATTGGATCCAATTAAAATTTAATATCGTTTTTTTTCAGTTTTCGATTATTCATCAAATTGTGACAAGAGAGTAATCGAATGCAAAGTTATGGCGGTCTCGTTCCAGTCGGCGATGCGATTAAAATTAACGACTCGATGGAATAAGTAAGGAACTGTTTTCGAAATGGATTCGTTCGGATAATTAGATGCGATACCATTACTACTACGTTGACTGTATATTGTATTGTTGATGGCAGGCATTTAAATGGTTATTTACGCACGTAAAAGTACGGGAATTGTTTGAATTATTTATGACGGTATCGGTCGATAAAAAAGTAATTGTAATACGAATATGGAAACAGATGCGAGGATCTGATAAAACTTAATGAGTAATATAGATATTAAAACCCATTCAACGGACTTATTCATAAAATAATTGTCTGGCAAAATAAAACAATCAATCATATTTATACAACATCAAGCACAGTGAAAGGAGTGCATGAAAAGTACAAAAGAATGTAATACTTTCTAATGCTCAATCCATTAACTTACGTATAGCTTAATTAAATTTTAAGATTTGAGACACCTCTGAAAACCTTGTCAGTCTATTTTGTTTATAAAGTTTTTAAATGATTTTATGACGTTAATATACGAATATATCATAATTTTTAATAAGTAGTAAGGTCATTTTGCAGTCTGTCTGGGTAAACGCTGGGTAAACGCAGGGCCAAGCAAGTTCCGTGCCAAGCAGGTTCGGTGCCACTGTGTAGTTATGGGTAGGCGTTTTGCTTATCATCAGGCGTACGACCTGTTCGTTTCGTCACCTATTAAAATTAAAAAAAAAACAGATCACGAAAGTAAGTTAAAAACTTATAATTTGGTCCACGATCGACTACGACAACTCAGCAAATCGTTATTTGTATTTAACATTAAAAATAGAAAATCGAATGGAAACCATAACAAAATTACAATCCCGTGAACACATGACAGATGGTCGACCAAATCCGAGCACCTGATACACGAGTTAGTATTACTTAACACTAAACGTACAATTGACTCCGTGCCAGATAGGTATTACGCGATTTATTGCATTCCATTGTTAAATGCAATAAATAGGTGGGGCTCATGAATAACTCATTGTCGGTACGTAGGTACGTACCGGCGTTATGATCATAAGGTACATTTGAAAGACGATAGGGCCGCAGCACTAAAGGCGTCAACAAATGGCGCGTCTAGCCCGAACATTGGTCATAATATTTCAACGCTAGTAAATGCACCGCGGAGCGTGATGTATAGCGACAGACGGACAGATAAATTGCTTATAATTTATCGTTGTAGGAGCCGCAACGCTCCTAATTACGGACGCTCGCCGAGTTGACTCACAGTGTTGCGGGAGAAAAATGATTTGCGATCGTTATCGGCGGGCGGCGGGCGTTTCGCAAAGTTATGGTCGGATCAACAGATATCTTAGCGGTGGAAAATTATCGCGGGACAGTAATAAAGTACAATAAACACAAGTGCATCTTTTGTTATTTTTGTTGTATATAGAACGAGACGAGCAAGTCGTGCGCCTAATGGTAAGCGTCACGCCTGCCCATAACAACACAGTACCTAACACACAGAGTTAGCTCTGTGCTGCGCTCGTCACCCAAACATATTAGATGGTCTATCTCTTTGCCCAGCAATTTCACTGGAATCATTGCCCTTCAAACGGGAACACAGTAGTGGCAATGCAGTCGTACTGATCCAGTCGGAATCTGCAAGAGTCCTACCACTTCCAAAAATTATTTGGTTGATTATTTGTTGAAACCTTAGCTAAGGAGAGCAGATTTTTTTTGGAGATATTATTACGAAAGGAGCAAGTCTTGCACACTATTAAGTAATACACTTATCCTTAAAAGCACAGCGTCACGCAGCATTTTGATTTGAAAAGGTTGACCTTTTAATATATGCTTGGCCCTGTGCTGCGCTTCACCCATAGATATAGGATGGTATATCTTTATGCCCAGTAGGGTCACATTACTGTTTTGTGGTAGAATGACTAAGACGTTTATATTTCTAAGACAATAATGATGTTGACAAATCATCTCCTAAGTGTTTTGTATTAAATTTCTCTTAAACTTGTGAAGATCTAATGTCATATGACCATTATAAACAATTCTTATCATTTAAATATGTTTTTTACGTTGTATATTTTTTATAGGCTTTATCGTTTATCGAAAGTAAAACAAACAGATCGAATTAAATATTTACGTATATTTTTTCCATTTTATGTTCGTTCATAACAACAAATCTTCATGTCAACAGATATCGGTTGCAAGACATTACAGTGTAATTTTGCAAGATCTAGTACACGCAATTACGACTCTGGCCGTGTTTGCGAAAACGATTTATAGTAGTTTAACATTTATAGTGTTCAATCTATTTAACATATTGTCTCGACAAAAAAAAACTGTGCAATTTGGATCGCATTTGAATCGAAACAAAAAGTGTGTACAATATTATGTCAAGAATCGAAAGTGGCTACGCAAAAGAAGTACATTGACATGCGGTAACATTTAAAATTTACTTACTTCGATTACTTCAGCGCATACTAATCCTTAAATTTTAAATTGCAAAGATATGTGATCATCATTGTTATCGGATAAAAAATAATACACGAAACGAATCGATTGGTATCGATCACTTAAAATACAAACACAATCAATTAACAATCCTCATAATAATTATTCGCAACAACTTAAAGACAAAAAGGGAAATCTATTTAAATTACACCTATTCAATTTGGTACATAGAAATTTCGTTAGTCTAACTAGAAAAGTAAACGCCGCGCGCGTGGCGCGACCAAGCTAAGAGACGAGCCCTCGCTGTATCCAGTGCACTAGAACATAATGAATATTACAAGTTAGAGATCACAGCTGTTGTGGCCGCTAAGGCCTTACGTCCGTCGATGATATGAGCCGACTGGGAACTGGAGAGAACACTAACTTATATTTACACATCCCCCGGTTCCGAACGTGTCACGCTGGGCGTTAGCGATCGGCGCCCCCCTTTTTGTGTGCGTGGAGCGCCGACGGTCCTCAAGGGTGGAGAGGCCGCGGTCCGAACAGCGGGTATGATGGGAAGTACGCCGCCAGGGACGGATGCGGCGGAAGAGGGAACGGCAGCGGCGGCGATGATACCAAGTGCGACGGTTTGCTGTATGGGTGGAACCTCGGAGTCAACGGGGATAGCGGCGGCGTTGGATAAGTCCTTTGCAGCAGCGGGTGCGTTGCGCTTAACATAGACAGGCTGGGGCTGGACTCTCCACTAGCTGTGTGCGATCTGAGGTGCTGCAGCAACTCGTCCGACGTGGCGAACCGTTTCCCGCAGTATGCGGAGTCGCCTGCCATCCAGCTACAAACGAAGGGCAACTGCGACGCAGCAGCCAGAGCCGCTAGCTGGGCGTGGGCGTAAGCGGCGGCCGCCGGGTGACTAGTAGGTAATGGGAACGGAGTTTTGGCGTGATCGCACTGCGCGCAACCTGCCGGACACACTGCCGACTTGAGCAAATGTGAACTTAAGGAGCATCCCGTGCAGTACGGGTCTCTGCATATACCCAAATCGCTCCCAGGAGCCTTCATCCTCGCGTAGGCAAGGTAAGGATTTAATCCATTTTTTAAGGCGTGATGCTGCGCTGCCATCAAACTGCTCGTCATTAAATCCATTGGCAGAGGGAATCCGCTCGGAGGTAGTCCGCCGAGGAAAGCCGAAGAAGTAACAGGTACACTAGGTTTGAAGCTTGAAGGTTCTTTGGTATCGGCACTAGACGTTAGCGATGTCGGTATGTAAGGTAACTTCGTTGCCGAGCTGGTCGATTCTGAATTGGATTTCGCCAGATTGGGTGAATGAAGGGGACTGGAGCGCTCATCGGACTTTTCGGAAGGCGTTTTGCGATGCGCCGGCGGCGATGTCCGCTGCGACGAGGAGCTTTGGTTGCTGTTACAGCGCGCCTGCACAGGGGTCGTAGAAGCGCTTCCCTTCGACGATAGTGGGGTCTTTGAATGAGCATTTACCGAGGACCTATCCTCAGGTGTTCTAGTCTTCTCCCTCGCTGTGAGGCAAGACTCGTAAGGCTTAAAGCTCGGCTTGTTGTCCATGTGGATCGTGGTCTTCTCCTCGTACTTCTTGCTGGCTTTCTCTGCGGCCGAGATCAGTTTCGGGTTGGGCGAGTCGGCTCCGATCGCGCTGCAGGTCTGCGCTAGCAGCGCCAGCGGGCTCTTTTTGGCGTCGAGCTGCAACAAAGAGGATTCTATGAAACGTTGCGTCGGGTTGTAGGTGACGGGCGCACAAAGGGACCGCGGGGGATGCGGCGGGGTGGGGTGGTGGGGTCCAATCACGCGGCCGACGCGCCATTATCCGCGCGTCTGGCAGCCGTCGGCCCCGCTTGACATTTCACTCGGCACCCGCACGATGTAATCTCGCAGTGAAAAGGGCAATTTGCGTGGCTGAATTTGCGGTGCCCGAACCGGCGATGCGCTGTCGGCTCTATTATCGCGGCACGTCGCCGCTTTGAGTGTTTGGAGCGTTCAGAAATGAATGTTTCGCACCGAACGCCCGTTTCGCGACGTGTCGCTTTGTCAACTGATTGATTGATACTCGATATTTTCCCCTTTGAACGCGACTTTACTGTTGTCTGTCGGTGGATAGGCACAAAAATACTCAACCCGTCGGCAGTTTTTGTTTAATTACGTTTATAAATAAAAGCCTTTTTGAAAACGGAGAGATTGTTTTTATATTCTTTTGTTCAGCGTGATAAAAAAAGACCTTGTAGCTTCATATTTTCTGTGTTGTTCATTGACATATTTTTAATATGTTTAGTGTATACCGTATAAACATGCCACATATGTCGCTTAATACGAGCAAGACTTCGTTTACTTAACTAATATAGATAAGCTTATAAAATTTAATTGGCATCGACTTAATGATTTTTTAAGTATATGGAAAAGATCTTCTATTTCGTCAAAGAATGAAATAAGTGGTACATTGATAATTTAAAATGTACAATAACGCTGCAAAAAGAATGCAACATAAGGGAAAATGTTTCCAAAATATTTTGTCTTCAAAATTATGTATGTTATTTAAAAAAAAACTGTTCTAGAAAAGAACAATTTAAATATGTATATTAATACCGAAATTATATCAAAGCTATAAAAAACATTGACGCTGTTCAGCTTTTTACCAGGGACTTTTTTAATGTTTTTCTATCGCTTAAGAAATCCGTTTTCACGCCTATGATTGGGAAAGCTCAATTCGATTTTGCCGTCACGAACTTTATCAAAAGAAATCAAAGTGGTTTCTTTTCTGGTTCTAATACCGCGTTAAAAAATTTACCTAAACTTGGTTCTTTATCTTATTGTTATTTCTGTCTTTTTATATTTATATTTTTGTAAATAAATTTAAAACTATATTTAATTTATCTTGATTTTTGTTTATCAACATTTATTACCTGTTAAACTTTTACTATTAACATTTTTTTCATTGTTCAAATATACCTAATATTAATTGACAGAAAAATGTTATAAGTTTTTTCAGTTAGCTAAAATATATTTCCATATACGATGAAAGTAAAACAGAATACGTGTTTACATATTTTTTTTAATTTGCTGTTTTTAGTTTAATGGCTTGGGTTAATTTTTGTTCAAGGATTTAAGTGTAATGTGTACCATATTAATGACTAATAAGACATAAATAAAAGATTATTAAAATACAATGTATCCAACTTTATTTGCCTTTTTATTACTGCGAATATACTGCAATAAATGACAATTGCCCATAAATTACCTACCTAAGTATCTTTTGATTTAAAATGAAAATCATTTGTATTATACGTAATAAAGACGAACAGTGAAAAAGTTTTTCTTCCGAAAGTTAGTATTTACTCGAATTAAATATTATAGGATAAAAGAGTGATATATTACTTTTTATATGACAAGACAAATTCTAATAAGAAATGAAGTTTAAAGTAATTTGATTTTGTTAAAAACAGACTTCAAAAAAAGTGCCCAAAACACATATAAATTATCTTAATTGATTATTTTCAAAATGATTCGTGGTAGAATGTGTTATTATCTTAAATATGTATCATTAATTCAAAACATAGTTACCAAAAAACTTCGCAACAAGTAGCCGAAAAACGATAACAAAACTTGAAACTGCCATTATAAATAAATATATCACCGACCGAGAGCGATTTTCAAAAGGCGTCGTAGTTCACATTTGTCAAAGTAAAGTAAATAAAGCCCATCATCAACTAACCGTGGTGGGAAGCGGCGACAGGTAATCCGGTCGCAGGTACTGATTGCTGGACGTGAGCATATTGCTCCACAGCAGGCTATCCTTTTCCAGCTTTAATGTTTTCAACGCGAAGGCACACACAAAAACCAAACAATTCGGGCGGAAACACTTCACGGCTTCGTTACGTTGTCAGCACATATCCACACAGGTCACTTCGCGGTCGCGTTGTTAGACACGTGCGGCGCGCACGACGGACGGCGTTGGACTGGGTCGCGACGTGTCTCCCCCCCACTGCTGTCAGTGCGTTGTCACTCGTCGCCTCGCCATTTTTGCATTCTGTGTACTTTGCGGGAGCTTAGCCGTCTTATCCCCACCGCCGTTTGACACCCCGCTCGTTCTCGGTCGCTCTCGCTCGCGCTCGTGAAAAACTTGTCGCGTCACCGCGACCGCGGCGCGGGCTTTCCGCGTTGCGACCAAAGGATTATGAAACGACCACCGCCACGCCGGAGACACGACGCGTCGACGGAGATGCATCGCCGGGAAATTGAATGGTCGAGGCGCTCGGTAATAATTCAGTTTGATCATCTCCCTCTCAGCGCTTTTGACGGCGTTCGCTGTTGACTTAAGCGCATAAAACTCCGTCACGGTGCGTCTGACATTGCTTGATCCCTATCAAAGTGTGCTTAAATTAAGAAACTGTCTAAACATACACACCGACGGGTACGTTCTAAAGGTCTTTATGCATCCTTTAAGTTTGCTATGAATAAATTACTCGAATGAGATAGTTTTACTGAGGTTGAGGTGAGATTTGGTTCTATTGAAGATTTACCAAGCAAAAGATGTAATTACAATTTCTTACTTTTTCTTTCAATTTTCGTCATGTAAAACTTGTATATTGAGTAGGTAAACTTTAATTAAGGCACTCTTATTTTGACTTCGTAAACAAAGTAATAAAATGTATTTGTGCTCGTAATATTGCTTAAACGACTCGTTTGTTATCGTTTTATGTACATATTAATAGAGATATTACAAAAGCGGATAATTATAACTTTTGTAACATTGTTGGATGGATATATATTTTTTTAGTATTTGTTATTCAATCTTAGTTTGTTTGATCTACTACAAGTGATCTTTAAGAAGAATGGCCGTTAAAAGGTATAAATTTTATTAATGCTTCTCTTCTATCAGTACCATTTAAACGGATTAAGATTAAGGATTGTTATAAAGTGGTAAAATCCATCTTCTGGTTTGCAAATAGGGAAGGGTAATTTATGCAGTTTTTACAACAAAACAAAACTGCGTCGACTTAAAATAAATGCAATGCAGTTAAAGTAATTTTGCGACAGAAATATGGACTAGTAGTATTTTATAACGAAGCCAAAAGAATAATTTCGGAACCTTAGCACTTAACATAGAAACATCATAATCAACTGACTTACTGGTAGGAGTCGTTTGTAGAGTCAGTCTGGGATGGTACCACTGCAGTTATTCTACCGCCAAGCAGTAATTCATAAGCTCTAATGTGTTCCGGTTTGAAAGCCAATGTTGCCAGCGCATATTAGGAATTACAAATACACCATTGTTATTGTTTGTCAACTGTTATTTTCGCCAGTTTGTAAGCTTTTCAATATAGCCACCATTGTAAATGAACTTGTGACTAAGATGCCTACAATATTTTTTTATTACAAGATGAAGCGACAAGACGACCAAGTTGTGCTCCCGTTGGTCAGTACCACACAGAGCGTGCTTGGCTCTGTGTTACGCTCGTCACCCAGAGATATATGATGGCTTATCATTTTACAATTCGGTGTTGTATTGTCTTGTATTTACAACAAAAATATTAAAATGTTATAATTACGTACTCCCTTCTAATAAAAGTTTTTATTTGGTGAATTGCCTTCTCTGTGCGCCCAATAGGCTGAAAAAGGAATACAAATAAATTTTTCACGTATTGATATATAGACACTGGCAAATCGATAAATCTGATGCCAAAATAGGTCCATTAATTTTTAACTTACGATGGAACGTTCACACCTACATCGACTGTTAAATACATTACCTACCTTTTTACTCGTAGTCGGTTAAAAGCTGTCGTTCAATAGTAGAGCCGCGCCGCAGCGAATGGTGAAAGGACAAAGAGAATGTTGTTACAGCCAGGACTTTGAAGTCAAGCGTTGCAATGAGGCCACTCTTTACAAAATAGGCAATATCCGCTTTCTCGAACGGAACGCCGAGGACAATAAGACGAGAATCAATAACTCGTGCATCGATCGAACATTGCCTTCGGCGATTGTTTGGGCAGCAGACGGGGAAGGCAGACGCTCGTGAGGGCTCGAAAAATAAGAGCGGATTGAAAAATGTCGACGCCGGTGTCATCAACTTACGCTTTACCAATCATATTTTTTTACGAAATATAGCGACGAGACGAGCAAGTCGTGCGCCTGATGGTAAGCGTTACGCCTGTCCATAACAATACAGTACAACACATAGCATGCTTGGCTCTGTGCTGCGCTCGTCACCCAGAGATATAAAATGGTATATCTCTTTGACCTGTAATTACGCTGAAATCATTGCCCTTCAAACCGGAACACAGTAGTGCTTACACACTACTGCTTGGCGGCAGAATAACTGGTAATCCAGTGGCACCGCCCCAGTCGGACTCTGGAACACTTATGGGAGTGTGAGTTTATTATGAACATTAAAAGAGTAAGAATCTTGTAGTCTGCCTAAGGTAGTACCAGTGCATTGCCAGCTATTTTACGGCTAAGTAAAAATTTTTGCCATACATATGTTTAATCTCAAATATTTGAGTGATCGAGCACTTTCTTAGTGGTACCGTGTCACTCTAAAAAAAAAAAAACAAATGCTTCAAGTTATAACAAAGCATTATACAAAATCTAAGAAGGATGTAATAAAAGTCGAAAAGGGAACCGATTTACGTTCACTTTCGAGGTGATTACTCGCGACAGCTACCCGGCTTCGACCACCCGAGTTGGGGGTTAAAAACGCACTTTCATTGTTTGCTTAGCCGCGGTCGAAACACACGGTCATTGTGAATTTCGTAATTCCACAGCGATCTTTTGTTCGACCCCTTTTTAAACGTCAGCGTAATTATCATTGTCGTTTTTTTCTCTTTCGAGTTTCACTTTCTTCAATAACATTTTTGTGAGTGGTTGTTATCGGTTGTTAGGGTTACGGATTAACTATAGTTTAAGAATGGCTTAAGTTACGCTGTTTGCCAAAAGGGTCAGCTTACTTTATCTGTAGATTATATAATAAGTAATACTGATAGAAGAAATACAAAGGATTTTTTTATTATTACTCTTACAAAAAAGGGTTTGGTAGTGTTAGGTAAAATGAAATTTGTAACGTCTCTGTATTCGTTTCCTGAATAGCCATCGACAACTGTGTTATCGATTTACATAAAATCCGTTATAAATTTTAGAAATGTCATAAAAGCAGACAGATTCATCGCATGTTTCAATTTAGGCAATATTTGTTTATAATTTTTCCAACCGATGACTCTATATTAGAGTTTAATAACAGTTGCAATTTTTTTATGACAATAAGAAAGAAAGAAAAACAAACTTTATTAAATTAATCACGTACGTTAACGCAAACAACATACATTTTTTAGTATGATCATTTAATCAAAATACCATTCGACGAATAACTATGGTTTTCGGATATTTTGAAACATACGGGGAGCAGTTTGTTTGACCATAACATGATAGTACGATTCATTGGTGTAAAGAAAAGCAGCATAGCACAGAGTAGCGTTGAAGTCTAAAGTATGATTTGTATGTTGTACGGGCGAATGTTTATCTATCGGTAAGGAGAAATAAACAAATATTCTTACATTATATAATGAGTGTATTAACACGTCTCCTACCATCCCGTCACCATGAACGGTGTAAAGTATTTTCAACGTTGCGAATTTAAATTTATGATATTACGCGGTACAACAACGAAATAGTGTTATTTTATAATGTCTAGTATTCGAATCAATTCATACAAGAAATTATTAAGCATTTTTCCGTATATATCTTATAATATTGTCGTGATCACCGTGAATAAAATCAACAGGTCGTCTAAACAACATGCCACAAAAACAAGGTATAATGACTCATTATATATATAATGATATTTTTACGTATATACCCCTTTTATAATGTTGCTGTGCACCAAGAATATAACAAACACAGGTTGTCTGAACAAAAGGCCACAAAAACATGGTACAATCAATCGTGATGGTGCCCTAATCGACCGGTGACTCGGTGAAAACGGTCAGTAAATTGGTGGCCGCTGGTGGCTGGGTTGAGCGGCCTTCGAGATCGTTGGGCCGGCACCGATCGGCGTAACTAAAGACGGATGAGCGCTAGGGTTGGGAGTGCTAATAAGAAAGCAATTAGATCAATATAAAATCTTTATTTAAATAGACTAGACTTACCGAGCGAGCCCTTGACGACTACACTCCTCATTGTTAAATTTTCCCGACACACAAATGTGCGCATTTGGTAAACGGAGCGAGACATTTACCTAGTAAATTAATAAATTCTTAAATAATATCTATTTGGTTCTTGTTTCATCGTTGTTATATCGCCATAAATTATTCGTAGATATGTAAAATGTATCATTAGAGACAGAAATATGTATTACTAAGCTACACAGAAATATGTACTACTATTTCATGCTACATTTTGTTGTGGTTTTGCTACAAATATTTGATTTATATTTATTACTATAAATGTACGAACGTGCTTAGAAAACAGGCAGAAGAATAATATCTTTATTTAAATAGGCTATTTTACAAGCACTTTCGAATCGTCAAATTTTTAAATATAATTGAAATCAATCAATGTTGTCAGTCCCTAAAGAATCTACCACCGGCTCAGAATGAAGTTCTGTTGAGAAGCGCTGGCGAGATAACAGTTGGTTTTATTTTAAAAAAATGATGTAACAATACTTCTTATATGATAATATAATAGATGTCCCGCATACGAGTCAATCAACTTTATTGCACACATTTGGGTCCGACTTAAACTTTTATACCGTGGCTTTATTCAACAATATATTTTTTTATATTTATTTTAAACCATTCACATGGCAGATCTTAAATATTTTGTAGAAATTTATTATACATGCGTATATTTGAAGCCATAAAAGTCCACTTTTTGGAGAAGAAATCTAGATGTCGTAGGTTATAGTAGAGGAGAGAAAACTCTAGCCCAAAAATAACAGCATGTTCAAAAAGGATATATCCATATGAAGTGTCACGTAAGTCTCCCGTAATACTTTCTTATTAGAACTTTCATTAAAAGGTTGGTTCCGGAGATTCATTTTAACCTGTACCTGAAACTTTAACTGTAAGTTGATCAATTAATGATAAGAAGTTGAGACCTGCTTGTAATCAAACAAGCAGTTAACTTTATAGTATCATGCATTTTGTCTGAGTGGTAGGAATCTTTTGCGTAGTTCCTCTAGAGCCTAGGGCTACTATGTTGCCAGTTATTTAACCGCCAAACGATAGTAAGTAAGCACTGCTGTGTTCCTGTTTGAAGGAAAATGATTTCACCGTAATTATTGGACATTGTAATAGAACATCCTCGATCTCTGGGTTACAACGCAATACTGGATCAACAATGTTCTATGTGACACTGTGTGGTTATGGGTAGGCGAGTCGCTTACCATCAGGTGCACACCTAGCTAGTCACGTCACTTTATCTAATTAAAAAATAAACAGGTTAATCTTACCGGCAATTGTCAACTTATTTTGATGATATTATTAGGGGTTTTTGACATTATAAAGGGTTCATCGCAAGGTTGTTGTCGTAGAAATTACAATTTGATTTAGACCTGGAATTTCAATTGAAAGTTTGTTAAGAGACTCGGTAGTAACCGAGCAAACAGTTACCTTGATACGCGTGATAATTGTCATATTTAGATATCAGTCTAACAAACCACTGAAAAAGTGCACATCCGATCATCTTTGTCATAAAAATTACAAAATCTTACGTACATCGATATTGCGTTCATTCGTAAATCTGTAATACATATTTGAATAAGCCTTTTTGGTATACTCAGCTAGGAGAAGCTGTTAATAAATATAAAATGTCAATTTTACGTCAACGACCAACCGGATTCGGAACCACTTTTTAGGAGTTCATAGAAATCGATTTCCCGTGTTGGAATGCAACTCGTAACCC
>DWGO01000137.1:0-15097 GCA_018247635.1 Eurytides dolicaon deicoon
ATATAACTTGGTACTGTTCTCTTATGGGTAATCCTGTAATTTATAATTAGGCACAGGAATTGCCTGTTTCGTCACTCATTTTAATAATAATATTATATTGTACTGCATTTACATCAGTATCTCCAGATTTAAAGGCAAGACACATCAGTAATGATGATGATGATGATGATATATGATTTTTTGTAAAAAAATCATATACTGCGATTAGTCACTCATAATGCAAGGAAGCAGTTATGCGTTCCAATTTATAAAGTACTGGGGATTCTAAGTTCTGGTTACAATTACATTTGCGTTTACCAATATTTTTTTGACATTTTACCTTTTCCTTTGCTTAAAGGTCAGTATCGTCAGTATTTAATAGGTTCAAGTACTCCTTTGCAGCGTCCGTCTAGAGTGCTGCTACTGAAATGCCATTTATTCAAACGTCTAATATTAGCGTGAAAGGACTACTGTATTCCTATTAGAAGGGCAATGATACCAAAGTACTGGGCATAGAGATAGAATATCTTATATCTCTGGTTGAAGAACGCAGTGCCGGGGACAAGCACGTATTGTGTGGAACTATGTTGTTATGGAGAGGCGTGACGTTTACAATCAAGCGCACGACTTGCTTGTCACTTAGTCACTTAAACAGTAAAAAAATCACTTTTTAAAACGCTTTTGTACTGAATGCTCCATGCGTTTAGTAAACTCACTCTCGTTATAACTTCAAAATTCAGTGATACAATTTCGTTTGTGTCATTCAACTTGTGTCAAAGTTAAAACTAAAAATATTTTATTCCATTACATACAATATTTATATGAATGAAGCAAAAATAGTTTGCCATTTACCACGTTTATTAGCAGCGGCTCATCCACTTTAAGGAAAACTGCCCTGCGCCAACAGTGCGGACTAATAGCGCCGGTGGGTTTAGCAATATCATTATAGTTTTATCAAGATGGACATTATCTGCCTCGAGTCGGAATCCTCGGCTGCAGGTTGTTTGAGTTTCGCAAGTGGCCGGTCTATTAGTCGCCATTCGACTGACCTGTCGCCAAGGAAGGCCGTCCGGTGCTGATGCCTGCGACCAGTATGGCAACTTATTGAAGCTTGGCGAACGTTGGATAGTTGTGGATGAGACTTGCTTATATTTAATGTTATTGTTATAATAGATTCATGTCATAATAAGAAAGATTCCGTAGTTGCTTTGCAAAATGTTAATACGGTCTTTAACTGATGTACAAAATACTTAATCGCAATAACAGATGAAGTTTATTGAATCATTCGTACAAATATTCAGTTTATCTTAGCACATTTTCTATGGGCAATTTTGTCCTAATTAGCTGCTTAAATTAATAAGATATACATAACCACTCTAAAGAGTGATTATATTTTATTCAATTCTCTCTTTTATTTGCGTATTTATGCATTAATCGTATTTTATGTTTGATTGCACTTCGAATGACATTATAAGATGGTATTTTTTTATGTTTACGCGAATACTATTTATATTAATACGAATTTACGGATTACATGGCATACTTTTTTAATTCATGATATTTCGAACACTTCATAGCGTTTACGGTCACAGGACAGACTTAGATGTGACACAGGACAGCCTTTGTCATAGTTAATCCATCATCATCATCATCACGGGTCATCTACTAATGGCCAGTGGCGGCCAGTGCAGGTTCTGGTTTCGAAGACCATCCTCATTACCCGGGTATCGTTTCGGTGGAAACAGTTAATCCAGTAAACCGTCAAGGTTTTAATAACTTAGTTTTGCTTAAGTATATTGGTATATTCAATAGATCGTAGTAAATTAAAACGCAATAAAATCCATAAATTTATTTATATTAACAAACAAAATAACACTATAAGATTTATATTATTATCATCACCAGACAACATCAGACTTTGGCCAGACATGGGCCTCCCCCAAGGCACACCACTTAGTGCTAGCCTCGGCTTTCTGCATCCGGTCACTGCTGATTGCCTTCCGTATGGAGTCACACAATTCTTCACGTTCTTTGCCAAGAATATCAAAATGTTTTTGTCCGTGTTATTAAAATAACCGGAGAGAATTCTTGTATACATCAGGATTCTTTAGGTGTAAATGTGTGGTACATTAATTAGATGGTCCACTCTATACCTTTCGCGGCAAGAAGCGTGAACATTTAGCTATGTCTATCTCAAACGTAAACAATCTGGTCCGTTGGTTTCAACAGGCGGCGGCGGAATGTCCCCACAAACTGGTACCGGACCGACTAAAATATCGCTGGGCTTGTATTTGGCACGGCCTCGCGGGGGCACTACGATATGCCACCTAGTTAACGTGCCTCTGAGCTGGAGCAGCATGATAATTAATATTTAGAAAACACTCTCACTGTAAGTTAGGTAGTACATAAATGTCTTTCACATTAAATTAGCACATTTACAGATAGTTTTGATAGTAAGCGACACGCTATCCCATAACAAAATAATGCTACACGGAACATACTCGGCTCTTCGATGAGCTCATCATCCAGTTATTGAGGATATTATGCCCAGTAGTAAGCTGACAATATTGCTTTTTAAATCGGAACACAGTAGTGCTGACATTACTGTTTGGCGGTAGAATAACTGATGATGCAATGATATCACCCCAGGTGGACTCCTACCACATGTTTAGCGGATATTATACTTGGGAAAAGCAACAAAGAAACTGATGGCTTTCGTAACTGACCCAAGCAAACCATAATGTAGCACTTGAAAATTTATTTGACAGCTTTCACTGCATTCGCAATAACGAGTGACAGAAATGAATGAATTATCGCCCTTAACGCTTTTACCAATCAAATGTATGCATTTATATTGTAAATTCTGTTTCTTATATTACAAACTACATTTTACCCGTGGCTATGCTTCGAATTAATTTTCTTTTTAGTGTTTCTATTTTCTGGTACCAATCTCCGTTTCAAAAGCATTATTTATGCAAAAAAAAAACATTCGAATCCATTTTCCTTTAGCTGCGTTTCTGATATATTATTATATATTAATAATATATTCATATTTTAGTTTTATTTATCAAAATTTTAGAAATAATTTAAAGCAGCACGATTTTTTCGTTCACCTGTATTCTGATTTACGTGTCGTTTACTCCGCTTTTTGTGATTATCCTGGAAAAAAGTAGCTTGTGCCAATCTCCTCTAAGTTCTGCGCCTATGCCAAATCTTATATCCAATCAACAAACAGCTTTCAAATTTATAACATCATATTGATGCCTAAATTGATTGGCTCGTCCGAAGATATACTACTTCCATATGGTGTCCGAGTGACCACTGCCCACCGTTTTTAAGTTTGATGTCGGGAAACAGCGATAGTTTAAAAGAGCTTGAGTAAGAGAGATAACACTATAATGTATAACATATATTATACAAAAATAAAGCTAATTTGAATACCTTATAATCTTTAGAAGTTAGACAAATCTGCAAAGATCCCTACCACTTAGAGTCGCTAAGTTGTCGGACTCTTTTTCAGAGTCCGCCTGGGGTCCGGGTTCGAGTCCGCAGTGATATCACACTGCATCGTCAGTTATTCTATTGCCAAGCAGTAATTTCTAAACGCTAATGTGTTCTGTCTTCAAGGGCAATTTTGCCAAAGCAACTACTAGGCATAGAGGTATACCATCTTAAATATCTGGATGTTGAGCTTCGCGCAGAAATAAACTTGTTTTGTTTGATACTTTGTTGGTATGGACATGCGTGTTGCTTACTATTAGGAGCGACTTACTCTTTTTATTGCCTTATCTCTTAAAAAGATACAAAAATAAAGTAGGTAACAGTCTGAATCAACTTTTCATAGAAATTTAAAGGTTTATACGTACATAAGTAGATAACAAATGTTACCTTCTGCTATATCTATTTTAAGACGAACTGATTTGATTTTGTACGATAGCCGTCCATGGTGTGGATAAGGAGCGTGTCTGAACAGCACTTAGTGCGTACCGTGCATCATATAAGGAGGTAGAATCCCGCATCGAACGATTACAACGCTGGTAGCTATTAAATACTCAAACGTAACGCCAACTTTGCGATTTTTTAGCGCGCTCAGCTAATCATTGGCAATTTTACTCACATGCCACCGACGGCAGCAAAACGGCGACCAGCATTTTCAAATTCACGCCTCGATAAACACAAACAATGGATGCGGTGCTCGTTGAAAAAATCAAACTAATAACACATCGCCCGCGTCGAAGCACTATCGGAATGACGTATAATGGGTGTGTCGGCATTTAAAGTTAGCTTCATGAAAATATTTTGCGATCCGATCTCCCTCCGTAGTTGCAATAATATCGCTTATAATATCAACAGTAATATCACTTAGAATGTTTAAATAGTGTTGTCAGTATGCCGTGTTATAATAGCAATTACCTAGTCAAATAAATTCATACATATATCGCACAGTTTTAAGGAGTTTATTTAGAAACATAATGTTTTCTTAACTGTAAACGAAATATTAAATAGCAATTTTTATTACATATGTACTTTCGAAACTGTTTTCGGGCGGAATTTTATGGAAGGGATAAGAAGATGAGTGACAATTTGCCTATAACAACACTGAACCGACATTTTTTTTTAACTTAATTCAAATGGTATATTTCCCAGTAATAACGTTCATAACGATGCCCTTACAATAGAACATAGTAGTGTTAACACATTGCTAGCTAGACAAAATGATAACTATTTCTTTACCGACGTTGATAAGCTGACTATTTTATACACAGCAAGTAGATAAAAATTCTAAAACGTGACTTAAAAACTAGACATATATATAAAGATAAAATAAAACTTGTTTAAAAATAAAAGTGCAATCGAATAATTGCCAAGTAGGAAGTAGATCACGACCATATCAAGTTAGCGACACGACCCGTGGCCGACCAGTATTGTTTTTATGTCTGCGCGCATGCTCTACAAACACGGAACGCTTCTCAGTCACGCGGATCACGACTGATGCTCGATTAGCTCTTCGACATGCGCCAGAGTATCGAATACCAAGCGAAGGCACAAAGTCGTAATATTCGTATTGGATAGGATCTAGATTCAGTCATCACTCGTCGTCTTTAGACGACTGACGAAGCCTCTAAACTCTTTAGACAACATCGAATTATAAAAACTAAAAGAATATCAGCATTGATTTTTAGCAAGCAAATTTAAACCCAGGTGATCCGTCGACCCACTTTGTAAATCTTTCATTCGACATATTTTAATCCATTTCGACTATGTCTACATTTATATCTTTTAGATGCCAAGTGTCTGTTTGTGATTTAAGATTAAGCCTTCTGTATGTCACCTGGATTCAAGTGTAGGCAAAATCTGATAACTAAACTACTTTTACAAACAATTGTAATTTTTTATTTTAAATTAACTGGATAAAGTGACGAGTTGAGCAAGTCGTGTGCCTGATGGTAATACACAGTATCACATAGAGCTCGTTCGGCTCTGTGCTGTGATAGTCACCCAGAGATATTAGATGATCTAAGTCTTTATCAAACCGGAACACAGTAGTGCTTACACATTACTTCTTGGCAGCAGAATATCTGGCAATGCAGTGGTACCTCCCAATCGGACTCTGCAAGAGTCTTAGCACTAGTAAAATTGTATGTAATCAACGGGCTACTCCGAAGTTTCTAGCACCCAGAGATTTTATATTTAGTCTATATTTCTCATTGTTCTGTGGTCTATATTATTTTAGACACTAATTAATGGCCCGGCAAATGTCAACTTTTAATTAACAAAATTTCCAAAAGACCCATTACTTGAAAATTTTTTAAAAGACATTTGAACGTCATATATTTCGTAAATTTGTTCAATTATAAGATACCATCACTTCATTGCGATTGAATCGAAGAGAAATTATCAATTAATCACAATGTTATTTAATATTTTTATTAATCACTTGTATGTCCGTGAATGAAGTCGCGGGCGATTGCTAGTAGAAAATAAGATCAAAAGCCCTCTTGTACCAACGTCGAGATTATTGAATGGAGACTGAGAGGTACAGTGCGTTGGAAAGGGACGGAGATGAGATTACGTACCATTCGATTTCGTTTCGAGATCGATACACAATAAATCTTATTTGTTGTTTTCTTCTTATTGCGCTGTCTCGTAAGGTACCTCTCGACGGTTGAGGAGACAGCTCACGGCTACTGGGTTTCGGGTTCGATGTTCTTGATGTTATTTTATTTATCGAAGTTCACCTTCGATTTATCGTCACTTCTCTTTTATAGCCTTCACGGCTGTGAATTGTATTAATATAAATGGAGAAAGCCGTTGTTTCATTTGAGGCGTCGATATGTATATGCGCGTTTTTAAAGTTTTGAGCTTTTACTTTTAAGGTTATCGTTAACTAGATTTTATATCAACTATTTCGTTCGGAATTTTAATAAAAGTGATTTTTTGTGGTGCACACGTTCGATAAGAACAATAAATTATATAATTTCCGAAAACTTGACAGTCTATCGCTATACCCACGTTCAAATAGGAGACCGTAATTTCTCGTAAAACATATTGTACAACAAAAATTATTGTGAAATTTAATGTGTACACTTTGAATAAAATATAGTAATGTGTAGAGTTGGAAGCAGTGACTTTCTATTGCAAATTTGATGGTTGAATTACAAGACCATAAAGAACTGTCTAGGAAGTCCTCCAAAACTATGCCCTAACTATGACATCAATGTATGCCTAAACAACCAATAATTGTGGTTATAATGATTAAAGCCAACTTCAGCAGTGTCTTATATCACTTTAATTCTATTCAAGAGGCGTGTCGGGCCGTCCTCCAATTGAATAAATAATACATAAAATAGTGTAATCGAGTATTAAGTAATTCGAATAGTGTATATGATTAAGTGGCTTGCGATAAATTCGCTCGATAAGCTACTGTTTGGCTTGATGAATGCCCCCGTTCACTCAGTATCGTCCTTCTCAGTGATGGCTGAAGAAAAATGAAGATGTTGTTTTGTGGTCAGATATTTGCCAAGTTGTTTGTAAGCACTATTATTTTTCAGTTCGAAAGTCAATGTTACCAGCATATTCACTGGCTACAGAATTATAACATTTTAAATCTCTGGGTGATGAGTGTAGCACAGCGAGCATTGAGCAGGTGCTCTTAACAACATTGTGTCTGCTTGGCCTCTCTTGCTAATCATCAGATGCAAGACTTTATCTACTAAAAAAATATTGAATACGCAGCGCATGAATCGTAAACGAAAGTCTGGATGTGCAGAATATTTAAATGAATGAGTTTATTAACATTTGGTTTATTTACATCAATTAAGGCACTACTGCATAAAAAATCATATAATCATTTACCACTCATCAAGCTTCAAAATAATATAGGCCGCAAAGTTATCAACCGAAAGTGAGATCCACACGATTTATTCGTCTTTATTATGAGTAACGCAAATTTAATTATGCATTCACGTGAATTTAATGTGTAATTTATCAAGTGTCGGTTGATTTGGCGTAATAAACTTCTTTGATGCGCGTTTTACGAACTATAATCCCGTTATAAATGTCCGCACTTTAAGAAATTCTTGTATAAAATTGAATTAAGATAGCGCTTTATGTACCGCCTCTTTGTGAATGAGTGTCTAAAACTGGTTGTGGTGTGTTTATATCGCCGTCATCTCGTTTTTATAGGTTGTCAGTGAACATTATCCTTGATATTATTGTAAGTTGAAAAAAAAAATTAACACTTATTTGGTAAAAAAAAAATTGCACGAAATTATAAATATATCTGCCTATTCTATATTCCTCTATTAAAACCGTTATCAATGACGGCACTTAATATCTATGTAAAATCGATGGAATATAATTATTTTTTTAATCCATGTAAATATAAATAAAATAATTTGAAACAAATCATTAAATAATATTTATAAATCAGAAATTGTGACGGTCTTAAGATATTTTTTACTTATAAATAATTGTGATTTACTTCTTAACGAGGTTTTATGATCCTCAATAACTGTTAGAGATACTTATGTGTAATAATAGTTTAAACGTGCATATCGTTTTAATATTTTAATTAGATTTTTGACAATAATAAGGCTAATTCATACAGAATATAAAAAAGTATACACTCTACACTAAAACTACTTGTATGTTGTTTCGGTTAAATGGTTAAAATAAAACGTAAATACTAAAAAAAATACTAGACGGGAAAGCCGTGGTAGCTCTTATTTCGGGCGTTCGCTTTTAGTTAAATTCCTGAATTCAAACCCCGGTGCCGGTGCATCGACGAATTTGTGGAGGTGATATTTAACGGGTGATATGTATCGTTCGCCTGATGACTAGCAACTTGTACATAACACACAAAATTTTATACTGCCCGAGTTTAAATCTTGTTTGGTTCTACTTTACACTTATCACATAGGGGCATAAGATTACTTAGAGATTTATCTCTATGCCTAGCAGAATACAGTATTGCATGTATATATTACTTGGAAGCAAAGTTATTGATAATGCTGCATCTGGAAAATATTTCTGCCACTATGAATCAATGTGGTTACAGATAATTCCATATTTTACTATTAGAGGTAATGACGTGAGCACGTCGTGCACCTGATAGTAAGCAATACATCGGTTCATAAAAACAGTACCACACAGAATCTGTTTGCCTCTGCGCTGCGCTCATCACCCAAAGATATGAGATCTCTGCGCCCAGTTCAAACCAGAACACAGTAGTGTTTACGCACTACTGTTGATGTACATGATAACAACTTGAAAAAATTTTTGAAAAATATACAAGCCGAACAGGAGAAATTCTTATCAATAAAAAACCTTTGTGTTGCTAACATTACTTATTAAAATATATTTACATCTAATCTTCCGCTATTTACAGTAAATATATCAGGAATTGTTAGCGGTTGAGATAAGTTACACACATAGCTTACAGCTTTAGATTAAAGTAATAAATAAAAGCTCTGCACTGTCATAAGTTTTATTGAAGTTCGTACAGCCGTTATATAGTATTACTTTAGTATAAATATATATTTTCTGCCACTTACACTTTACACATAGCGGTTATTCGAGTAATTACACCCTTCCCCAGATTGAAGACTAAGAGATATAATAGTGAATATTTTTATGATATAACCTTTGATTAAGGGTATCCACTAATAACAGGTTGAAGTTATCGTGTTATAACGTCATGGTTCGTTCCTTGCACGTTAAGTTTAACTGCAACCATATCAAGTACTGTGTTATAAGCTGTAAAATTTGATAAAGGAGGTAGTTTAAAATGTTGTATGAGTTCTGTTTTAAATACCGTTAAATATTATTAGAATCGGTACAAGCTTTAACACTAAATTGCAATTATATATCATATATGTAAATTTAGATTTGCAAATGTATTTTGGTATTATGTTTTTACGATTCGGTGACAGATATATATGTATATTTCGATGTCTTTATCATTGACTTTTGATTAAGCTTGTACATGAGATTTATTATTGTTATATCCCTTGAAGGTAGTAGTTCAAATTTGCACTTAAAAACTTTAAAGAAATATTTTAATTTTGATCCAAACGTATTTGAAGAAAAAGAAAAAAACGTATTTCATTAGTTAAAATTTGTTTTAAATTGCCTTGTTTGATCATATGTAATGACTGTGTTGTATGTTAAAATATTAAGATAAAGTTCTAAGTTAAAGTAAGTACTAAGTAATTAGTAAATATTTAAAATCAAATTTTGCGGTTTCATTTTTAGACTGCTTACCAAATCAATAGTAGTCAATGACGGTGATAAGTTTTCGACGCTTAAATTACGTAACATTTTGAGTTATGTTATAATTTTATTAGTAGGTACATAGAGAACTATTATTATACTAAGTTATTCATCTCATGTTATATAGAAATATAACATAAGATGAATAACTTTTCTAAGTAATGTGCCTCTGAGCACTTTCTGTAATCGACACCACTGTATTGGATCCATATTCGTTAATTTCGACCGATGCATTGCGTTTGTTTATTGCTTCCGATGTCGATTTCACGTTCATCGTAAAGTATTGCGTTCTTTTATGAGCGGTTACTTTTAGCGTGACAATTTACCGCTTGTAATTTTAGCTTGCGTTAACGATAAGATCATCAATGGGAGGCTAGATTCGTTAAGTAATGTAGATCGCTTATCGTCGCCCGTCGCGAGATGTTGCTATTGCGTATGATGCTACTTTGTTTACATTGCACCCTGTTCCGAATTTTAGCGAATTCAAGTTTAGTAAGTTATTGAATGAACTGAGGCAATGCTACATATCAGTTTCTTTTACTGCTGGCATGGACTGACTTTATATTTGGAATTTAGGTGACGAAGTTTCACTGAAGACAAACCGTGAGTTATATTATCTTCTTCACTTTCCCCTAACTGTGAGATATGTAATGTTGTAGATGATATAGTTATGATATAGATATAGTTTTTCTGCTAGAAATAAGTTTATAAAGTCACTTGATATGTACAAATTAAATATTGCCATGCCTCGTGGAATGTTGTACAGAATAAACGAGAATTTATAAAAATCTTAAAGAAATGAAGCGAAAAATTTTAAACATTAGAGTAATATGTGAACTTTTGACACAAGAAGTCCGATTAATGTCTTTACCTCTGTGCCTTGAACTCAATCCGACCATATCGGATATTTGTTCCATCATGCTTGGAGAGTAATGGAAGAGTGAGTGCACCGGTCTACGCAAACGCTTCTGAATTATAATACTTCCCGTGCAGTTGGCTGATAGATTGTAGATTGGCCTCCGTAGCTAAAAATCGGTTAGGAGAACGTCCCACTTCTATTGTATGAACACATTCACAATAACAGTCTGCTATCTTTTGAATCTGCGTTTGCGAATTCTCAGAGCGATATCGGTAAGAAGTGGCGCGTGCCTATCACAGTGTCCGCGGAATCGGAAGGCGGGTGCATTTCGTCCAGTCCTGCTCAGTGCCTAATAAAGAGCCTAATTGCCTCTCACATAAATAATTCAGTCCCCCCTAAACGCGCAATCAATTATTGTCGAGCCTTTTTCTGGCCATATTTCATCATATATTTAAATATCTGTCTCGCTTCGAATCGCCCGTGGCGCGCAATCGCTGATAAACAAAAAGCTAACGCCAATTAGCATAATTCGAGCTAATTGTTAAGCTCCCGTTGTTTTTGCGACGCGTTCGCGGTAAGGAGTTGTCCTTTAATCGCGATATTCAAATGATGTATGCAGTTGACAGCGCGTCTAATTGCTCGCGAGGCACCCCTGCGTTTTGTTCGCATGTAACGCGACCGACACTTGCTACCGGATCGTATTGATATAAATGCAGTTCTGGATTCCGTCGTCTTGTCTTGTCCTGTTGTTAAATCAAAATGTTTAATGCAAAGCGGTCCTCTACATGGAAGAGCATGTGGAACATACCCATTAAGTTCACAAAAAAATGTGGACTTTGTTGGTTTATTTCGAAGTGATCTCAGTTCTTTGCATTCCAGTAAGCAGTAGTTCCTTTCCTTCAAAGTAGTTTTGGATTCAATAAAGACTGAAATATACGAAATAAAATTAACACCATGTTTGATTAGATTCCGTATATGAGAAATGAGAAATTTTCAAGGATATAGCGATACAGTTTCTTTTAGGTAATGATGCAAAACTATAATAAAAATGTGATATTATTGTAGTTGGAGTAGACGTAACATGGTATTAATTTATAGCTTGTGTTTTTAGTTTATAGTGAGGAAACACTGCACTTTCATTAGATAAAGATGAAAGCGTGAAAGTGCGTATTGCTTAGTATATAAATGATATTCATCCTTGCGATGTACTTTCGTCTGTACAGTGGGCCGACAGTGCAAAGTTATTCAAAGGAATTAATCACGGGACGGTGAGCAGCGCTCGCGGAGTTGTAATAAACTGTAATAAGCTGTAATAAATGCGGTGCGACAGGCCTATTACGGTGGTTCCCTCAGTTGAGGGGCGTGGCGACACCAGCTACCGGGCCAGGCTAGGCGGTCACTCCGCTACTGGGATTAGAAGGCAAATTGTCCGTAATGATGTGATTATAGTCGACTGAGAAATAATACATCTGTTTAACATTTTATGAAATTATCTACACTATATAGGTTTCTTTTGATAAAATCACAAACTCTTGCCCAGTATACCCTGGGACGTACCAGGGTATTGCAAGTTATTCTACTGCAGTACAGTGTGATAACTGCGTGACGGTTTATAGGGCTATGCCTCTAGAAATTGTGTATAGAGGTTTTTCCATCAATATCTTTTAGTAACCAGATAAGTATAAAGTCCAATAAAGTTGTAATTGCTTGAAAAATTCAAATAAGTCTATAATAATATATTACAAGATCGGGTCGCGATGCGTAATTACGGGCAAGTTCTATTAGAGTATGCGGCTTACCATCTGGAATCAAAAATACTAATCGTTAAAAAATGCATAAATGAATATTTTAAACCAAAAAGTTGGCATGGCATATTTTTTTATTGTTCTGAAAAGATTCTCTAGTGCACCTATATCGGACGTAGTCAAAATTAAATTCATATCATACTTAAAACTTTTAGTAAAAAAAATAAATAAAAAACTACGACAAAGCTTTTGGCTGACATAAAGGCCATTATAAATATTTTTGAACATAAAAGTCGATAACAGAACTGAGCTGTAAATAAGACGTGAAGAGAATCTAGTTCGGAGAGAATCAGATCCCATGTGCCTAAAGCACTCTGATAACTCTCATTTGGTTTAAATATGTACAAAGTAACTTCTATCAAAAGCTACGAAGGTTATGCATGTACTATTTTTGTTTTCGATGCATTTATTATTGTTTTAAAAGCTTTGCCACAGACTAAAGAAATTTCACCACCATACCATCGAAGCATGAGCAAGTTCATGCACGTACTGTTAAGTCATATTCGAAATACCAACGTAGCAAGAGAACGTGAATGAAGCGTCCGCATCCACCATTCAGAGTCCACTACATTCTTTTCAATCTCATTCCAACTACGTTCGTTTGAACTTTAATCCGTCAGCGGAGGGTGCAAATTCGATTGCACCTTGCACCCCAGTTTTCTAGACGTCATCTCGATGGCAATACAAACATAGAGGTGCATAAAAACAACACTCGACGCTGACTCGGCGGCTACCAGGCGAGCAGCGGCGCGTGGAAGTGGCCACAGTAGCCGACCGGTCGACGTAATGATACCAGTGCCTTTTAGGGCGCCTGTTATGATGCCCCGCGAGAATGTCATGGATATGACTTGTCTTAAGCACGCGTTTTAGCACCTTTTCGCTCATCATTTTACTTGCATTAAATAATTTAAAATAAATAATTTTTAAAAACGGTCGTGTATCTTAATATCTATTTTACGTTAAAAATAGATAAATAATAAATACGTCACAAAATTTGAATTTTATAATTTGTTATGTCTGGAAAAATTATAACAGACAAACAGTGACGGTGACAAAAGAGGAGAAAATGTTGAACAACAAAAGCGTTATCATATGAAACATCCAAATAAGGCGTATCCATTCTAATCTTTCGTACCAGCTCTTGGCCATCCAGTTTGTCCACTCTCATTAAGATCGCGCAGTTAGTACTTACAGCTGCGTTTTTCCATCGACACTTGACAGTCGAGAGAAACAAGGCGATCTCCACTGGCCTCATGCTCTCCTGGTACTTGGGCTTTGTCTAGGACTTTAACTATGATCGTAGATAAGCATAGTTTCGCCAAGCAAGGTGCAACAAGTTGCGCCCGACTCGTAAGAAAATTCTCAAATCGATATCCAATTTATTCATTACATGTTTTTGTTTTCCTATTAATCCATTTATCTAGACCCAAACGAGAATGAGCTGGATATTAGACATTTCTTTACTTTGCTTGTTACAATGCTAATTATCCTTTTACCTTAACTGTGAGATTGTTTATTTACTTGGAAATTGTTTTATATTAATAAACTTGTCGATGCCTAGATTTTGGGAGTTAAGTTGTCTAAGGAAAAAAGGACCAGAATGAAAGTATAAAAAAATAGTAAACAGATTTTGCTTAGTAGTAAGTTCATGTGAAATGATAACTCATTTGTACTGCTGCACAAAATATCTCTTAGCATTTTCGATTAGAATATGAACCGGGAAATATTGATTAGATTTCATTAACTTTTTACTTATTAAAAATATTATTTTCCAATAAGATTAAGCAAAACAAATACTATTTTATCCTAACGTTGTTTTCATTTGATTTAACTTGACTTGTTGATGTTCAAGTATAATTGTTAACTAGCGTATAAACATAATCTTTTGAAAGAATGACGTGCAATGGTCCGATTGAGTATTTCTCCGTAATTATTTTCTCTCGCCTCCCACATGAGCACCTGTTAATCTGATATGCCTCGGCGTATAGTCAGGGGCCCATGATAAACTGGGGTTCGGAATCAAACCCGCTATCTGTAACACACGGCTACCGTTGACTCAAATGGGTTTCCCTTGTTACCCGTAATAAGAGGCCCTGGTTCTAACTGACCTTGAAGGGTAAAGATACGGCCGAGATGGGAACGGGATTTCTAATTGGAATGTACTATTATCTTTAATTCGATAGTGTTCCTATAAATAAGAATGGCCGACCCATTCCCTTCGTTTTAGAAAGTTACCGTTAACATTGAATGGAATTAAGCAACACGTCTAGTATTGTAAATTTACCTCATGTGAGATTAAACAGCAGCATAATGTTAATTGTTGATTGTGTTTCATTACTCAGGGGTTTACTTTTATTTTTCTTTCAGAACATTTTTTTACAACATTTATTTTACATTAAAGTGGAGATAAGTTAAAGTAAGATAAAAAAAGAATAATTAATTAATAAAGAATATACTGTTATAGTTATATTATTTAAAACTCTTTTTTTGGATTTTAAAATCGTTAAAGAAACGTCAACTACAAATAAAAATTACGATACAGTGTCGGAAGGGAAGTATTTCGATTGGAGCGTCCAATATGATGTCAACCATCAATTAAGTCTCTGAGATTATATGCGTTAATTTTACACAATTATCTGCATTATGTACTTTTTTTAAACCTTATTAGCCGTAAATGTAC
>DWGO01000138.1:0-15092 GCA_018247635.1 Eurytides dolicaon deicoon
GATCTATGCAGAAAGAACTAACTGTATCTTTATAAGTTAAAGTGGTGGTATGCAACCCAAGCATACCACCACTGCAACTTTTTTGACATTGACAGTTGGACATCTAACATCTTCAGTCCGGCCCGTGACCATGAACACTGTAAGGTGTTTGAAACGTCGGGAAATTAAAAATCAAAATAAAAGCGATAAAATCCGTAAAAAGTTTTATTTTATAATGTCAAGTATCCGCGTAAATAGAAGAAATCATTATACATATTTCTTTTTATTGCGCCCAATGTCAACTACTGGTTTGTCGCGTGAGGTGTGACGCGCACGACATGCTTCTCTTATCACTTCATCTGGTGAAAAATAACAGATAATTGCTCCGATTCTGGGCGTTTGTTTGCGTTAAATTTATGTTTGTAACACGCCTATGTAACACTAGATAAAGGGCCAGTTTAAAAAAAAATCTGCATATTTTTTCTCCTATCAAACTTATAATATTAGAGTAAGGAAATTTTCACACGTTTCCAACAAATTACAACAAAAGGCCAATATACAATTCGACTTCTACGTTACGAACCTAAAAAATTTATCATTAATTGTGGCCATAGTTAATTAGAGAGCGTGCGAGCTTTACGAGAGCAGACATATCAGAACGGTTTGACAGTAGATTGGTTAAGTGACACGCGTAGCCCATAACAACACAATGTCACATAGAACCTGCTTGGCCTTGCACTGCGCTTATCACACAGAGATTCAAGATATTAGATTATTGCCGGTAGATTAACTGCCAATGCAGTGGTACCGCCCCAGATACACTGTGCAAGAGTAATTTACTTTGTGGTGTTGTTTCTTAGTTGGGTTACGGCATTATAGGATGATTGCCTCAGATGGATCATTGTTTATGCGCCTGATCTCTTTCCAGTCGTGTCGGGTATCTGCTCCATCAGGCTTTTTACGATTTAAAATGACGAGACGAACAAGTCGTGCGCCCGATAGTAAGCGTGACGTCTGCCCATAATAAGACAGTACCACACACAGTATGTTTGGCCAGAGATGTTAGATAGTCTATCTCTTTGCCCTGTAATTGCATTGGCATCACTGCCGAAACACAGTACTGCTTACACATTACTTCCTCCCCACTCGGACTCTGCAAGAGTCCTACCACTTATAGAAGCTACCGCTTGCAAAGGGAAAGTGAGTGCACCTATGTCTGTGCAAACGTTTGTGCACCATAACATATCCCGCGTAGTATGTTAATCTCTTGTAGATTGGCCGCCGTGATCGAAAATCATTCGCGTGGACGTTATTATTACTAGGTATTCTGTCAAACGTGTCGGCCAAGTATGAAAACAATAAATTTCATTAATATACCCATCATAACTACTATTTGTAACAATGCCAAAACTTTTTTTGTCTTGTTCGCTCCAACGTCCCAATCCAATAAATTACACTCAACTGTAGTTGACAAATGTGTGTTTTATTTATGGTATTAAAAAAACGTCTCTAAGAATATCATAACAACAATGTTCACCAATTTCCTTGGCGTACTACGTATATTTTTTTATGAAGTTTTCGCTAATTACTGTTTAACTCTTACTGTTTATTGCTATACTAGCCGACCGCTCCGCGATTTCAACTGCGTGAACTTAAATTCCAAAATAGGAAATTTCGTTAAGTGGTAGGACTCTTGCAGAGTCCGACTGGGGCGGTATCACTAATACTATCACGCGAGAGTAATTACAGAGCAACGAGTAAGACCATCGTATATTTCTGGGTGATGAGCGCAGCACAGAGCCAAGCTCGCTCCGTGTGGTACTGTGTTGTTATGTGCAGGCGTGACGCTTACCATCAGGCACACGACTTGCTCGTCTCGTCACTTTATCTCGTAAAAAAAATCTTATTCACTGAAAATTATCACTTTGTTTTTAAAGTACATTTTCATTTCTTACTTAGATATTAAAAATAACTGCTTAATTATGACTTATTTCAAAATGAGTATTCAACAGACTTTATTGTCTGCCTACCTCTAAAATGTAACTTTCCTACTACATAACCTTTTTTTATTACGTTTTTTTACGTGGGGGAAATGCCTACGCATACCCGCCCTCGCGGAGGCAAGGACGGGTTATGTAGGACTCACACCGACAAAAACCTCCACGATGTTCCATCCAGATCGCATATTGGCGGGGTCATATGAACGCTTTCGCATACTTCCGCGACCCACCAGCGCTGGCCGCCGACGCAGCCTCTCCTCGGCACATCCCTTATTTCTCCTTTCGGGCTAGGCGGGCCATAACATTGTGCGCGCCTTCCTACTCGGCTTCCTTTTAAGCAACCAATGGACCTCCCGTATCCACCAACTGGAGACCATGGTGGCCCACCGCTTCTGAACTTGTACAACAAGTCTCCCAGCCCACAACGGCGGACTTGGTCTCCGAAGACCGCCGACGCCACCGCTGGCCACGTTTCGCCCACGTTATCCTCTATAAGGAGAACGGCCTACCGTAATACCGGCACTCCTCTAAACCCACCCCCCACAGCCTCCTCCAAGGTTGGTTCCAAGAGTCAAGCCGGGGCGCCTCCTCTGGCCAGCCCTACACCACGGACTGGCCATGTTTGGGTTCCTCTTGGCTTCTCCGTGGGTGACCAGGCCACGTTTACTAGAGCCCCTTCGACGCGAGAAGGTGGGAACCCATTGGAGGGGTCCTACTAACTAACCTAATTATTCATTATCACTGCTAAAAGGTGAAATATAGATGACGTATAAATTGAAAACGACTAAAGTATCAAAAATTTACATTACGTTAACTAAACAAACAAAAATATTAAGAATAGTTAGTTACTCGATAAGATAAATAACTGTATTCATAAATAGGGCAACAAGCGGAATTGTGAATCACGATCTCGCACCTACCTGTTTCAGCAGCCTCCGATAATTCACTCTTCAACTAGCGCTCAGGAATTGTTTTCCCGCCTTGTTACTTAATGATGATTTACCCAGCGATTTATTTAATTGGTTCTTAGCGTTTAGCCTCCGTTGCCAAACACTTAGATTTATGTATCGACATTTTTATACCCCCGTGATACCTCTTTCGCCTTCTTTAACAGAATATAGTTAAAAAAACTCATAAATTTTTATTCCAATGTGATAGATAGCAACAAGACTAATTAAGATTAACTGAACGTTTTAATTCTTTGTTTTGTGCTTGCAAACACATTGGCTTTAATATTAACACATTTACAAGCACCCATGATAAGTCTTGAGTTTCCTGTAACATAACATGATTTAAAAATCCGGTTAGCGGTTTGATCTTTCAGTAGTCTCTGTTACAAGCATATTTCAGATACTGTCATTTTTAGACAAACCTTGATGTTTTCTTTAACACAATGTGGTTAAAAAGACTACAAAATTTTATTTTATAGGGATACATAAAAACATGCCTAATGATGATTTACTCAGTGGTTTAATTATTTGCTTCTATTGTTTAACCTTAGTTGCAAATACGTTGTTCTATATTTCTTCACTTTTACACACACCAACGATAATTTGGTGTTTAATACAAGGTGGCTAAAAAAGCTCTCGCAAAATGTTTTCCTAATGACATAGAAAAAAACAAGCTTAATGACGATTTACTTAGCAGTTTGATTCTTTCTTCAGTAGCTATCGTTTCGTGGATTTACATGTCGACATTTTTAAACAAGAAAATGATAATCATTGTAGTATAAACATCATAAACTCTTATAGATTATAAATGTAATGATAATATACCTCGATAAAAGATTCACCTAAAATAACAACAATTTGATAACATGCCAAACGACGTTCATAATAAGCAAGTAATGGCTATGCAATTGCTGATAAAACTCTTTGTTCCGTTCAAATAGCCACACTTATGTTCCGAATTCTTTAGATAACCGTTGGCTTTATTGCTCACACAACAATTCTCCAACTAACCGTTTCATTTTGTATGAGCAAACATAGGATAATTCAGATAAGGTTGGAGCGCGAACAAACGTACAGCCGGCGCAATTAAACCTGATGAGTAATATTAATTTTCTGATTCATTGAAGAGTTCTTTTATCGCCGCTATCGCTGGATCTAACATCTACATACACTGAATACTCATAGCAATAAGATAAGATTAGTCCGTTTACGGCTTGGATAATGAATATTTTTCAGTTCCCTGACGCTCGCCGCCATATTTTCGACGATTCGAAATTTTCGGACGGCTTTTTTCGTGTTCTGTTCATGTGAATGGTGATGTCTGATGTTTTTATATTCGCGTTACGTAGTGTAAAGTGAACTGAAGGTAATGATATAGATCACTTAATCGTTGACTGTAGAATTTGATTCAATCTAAGACGCTTCGAATGATGAAACTTTTACGATGTTGCAATGCGATGTGTGCGTTGCGATGATGCGATACGAATACTTACTTTATTATTATTAGATAAAGTGACGAGACGAGCAAGTCGTGTGCCGGATGGTAAGTGCGACGCCTGCCCATAATAGCACAGTGCTTCACAAAAAAGAAGACCCTGCAGAAGAGTCGTACCACTTGCTCAATATTATGAGCCTGAGACTGTTTATTGCTTTGTTTGGTTTGTCGTAGTTACGGTGCATTGGTTCGGTATAATTAATTTTGCATAGATAGGGTTTATGGGACGGATACTAACAAATTGCTACTTTAATTCAAGAATTTCGAAAAACTGAAAATGTGATCCAAATCCACACAAGCAAAGTTGTTTTAATTAAATTAAAGCTTTTCTATATTTATGCGAATACTTATAGAGATCATGGTCACGGTATTGTTCAAAATGGCGAGGATTGGAAAACCATATTAAAACACGATAAATTCCGTGTATTATTTATAAGTCTCAATATAACAATAAATACGAGCTGCTTAAATTCGTTTCTTCAAACAACTTTTTTAGATTTTTAATAGTTTTAGAAATGTATTAATTACTCTCTTATATGATTTATGTTATTATGACGTAAAAAAATATGAAGACCAATGTAAAATTATGACTACCAATTAATTATATATCTATTCGAAAACTATTGTCGTTAGTTTGATAAAAATTAAAGAAATATAAACACGTTTTACAAATCCGTTGCATAAAGTATTTTTAGGATATTACAATTTCAAGGCATGGAAATTTAAAACGCATAATATAAAACAAAACTCCTCGATGACAACAAAATTCGTCAATTGTAAAAAAAACGAGAGAAATCTGCGAATACTTGCAGTCTTCATTCACAACATTTGATTAATATTTAAACATCACATTCAAAAAATTAAACGAATAACACCGATATTAACACGAGTTCAATTTTAAGTTAAAAACTATAGCAATATGCTTTTGAATAGGTACTTAACGGTGGTTAAGTAATAGATATGGCGTTGTTAAACTAACCGTTGTGTGAAGCATCATGTCCGATAGTATCAGAGACTTGTGTAAGAAGTACGAAGAAAATGTGCGCGAGCCACGCGCGAGGAGCGTCGGTCAGTATTGCCTGTTGCTTTCATTGCAAAACAACCTTACGTTAAATCAAGTTTTCGAGCTTTCCAAGCAATTGTTGTTAATTTTTCAGTGCTAGTGAACGCGACTGTACGTATATACAAACTGTTGTGTGGTCTTTATAACTTATTTGCAACTTAATTATAACTTGTGTGCAACTGCAGTGAAATTGGCAATTGGCATAATTGTGCCACAGATCAACAAGCGGCCTCATATTTTTCGTGATTCATCTCGTGGTTACCTTTTAAAAATAAGTTATATTATACTGGCAATGGACTCACAAAAAGTTATAGGTTAAGTTTCGGACCATAGATTTCGGACGGACGAAGTGAGGAGACGCTTAATTACGTTAGCGTCTCCTCACTTCGTCCGTCATTTTCCCCAGCGAATTACAAGAGTAAAGAAAAAGTAAGCCCATCTGAGTATGCGAATACATTAGCGCACTATGAGATCTCCCACGCCGTTTGCCGATCTCTTGATGATTGTCCGTCTTTACCGAAATTGGTTTTATTGACATTGTAAAATGATTTACAGATTTTGTTGCGTTTATTATAAATTTAAATTCCCGACGTTTCAAATATCTCGGAAATGGACTCCTCTACGTTTGTTGACCATGAAAGTTATAGTGACCCGTGACCTTATATTTTTTTAGGAGCGGTGTGTTGCGATTGTAAGCGTCACGCCTGCTCATAACAACACAGTACCACACAGAGCGTACTTTCTCTGCGCTGCGCTTATCCATCTCTTTGCCCAGTTCATTTTATATCGTCCAGTATTCGCGTATATGAGTAAAAAATCATTTAGGTTTCATTGATTTTATTTTTCTCGCATTCCAGGGCTGTTCACAATCCCCGAATACCCGGAGTACGAGGAGGAGCGAGGCATGTGGTCAACCGCGCTCGACGCGATCTGGACGACCCTGCGTTATTTGGCGCCAGCAACCCTACTCACGCTCTTGTGGGGCCAGCAGAGCTTCATATTCAAGCTACTGAAGTATATCGACTCGGCTTTCAGGGCTCGTGAGTATACTAGTAATTTTTTTATGTTAACTCGTATGTGTTAGAGTTGTGGAGTGTGATGAGACGAGCAAGTCGTGCGCCTGATGGTAAGCGACACGCCTGCTTATAATAACACAGTCGCACACCGAAACTGCTTGGCCCTGAGTTGCGCTTGTCACCCGGAGATTTAATATGGTCTATCTCTATGCCCACTAATTACGCTGGCATCATTGCCCTTCAACCCAGAACACAGCAATACTTATGCACTACTATATGGCGGTTGAATAACCACTTCTAAAAATAAATATATTAGTGATTTCTTTTAGAATATATGGTGAAGAGACAAGCATGTCTTGCACCCTATAGTAAATGACACAGTATATGCTTGGCACTCCGCAACGCTCGTCGTCCGGAGATTTTTAGATCTATCTCTAGGCCCAGTTATTACATTGGCAACATGGCCCTTAAAACCGGAACACAGCTGTGTAATATGTAAGACACTACTGCTTGGCGATATAATAAAAGTGGTAGGACTCTTGTAGAGTCCGACTGGGGCGGTAGGCCCACTGCATTGCCATATATTCTGCTGCCAAGCAATAGTGTAAGCACTAATGTCTTCCGATGTGAAGGGCAATGATGCCAGTGAAATTACAGGGCAAAGAAACCATCTTATGTATCTGGGTGATGAGCGCAGCACAGAGCCAAGCACGCTCCGTGTGATACTGTGTTGTTATGGGCAGACGTGACGCTTACCATCAGGCGCACAACCTGCTCGTCTCGTTACTTTATTTCGTAAAAAAAGAAAGAATAACTGGCCACACAGTGGCGTACCCCAGGCGGACTCTACACGGTAGGACCCGCTAGACAAGTGGTAACTTGTCACTGATATTAGCGCTGCAGCTGATGCGTGTTAAGACTGGCCTTTCGGGGAAAGTACAGCTTCTTTGTAGAAAACTGGTTAAAACTGGTTACCGTAAAAGATTTAATGGCTTAATGTTTGTGAATTTTAACCTGTTACTGGATCTCCTTCTTATAATTTGACAAGGACAATAATTAAAACTTGTTCGCTTTCCGTCATCTAACATACTAGCTTCGAATATTTGATTTTCATTACAAATAACATTCCTTTTCACTACTTTATTTTTCAATCTAAATTTTTATTTCATATGAATTTAAGTGTACACATCACATCGTTTACGTCATAGGATTTTTCGGTATTAGATCATCATTTAATACTTTTCACCTTGGCGCTCTTTCCGAGGCAAAAACTTTAATTATCAACGCAGTAGTATAATATACACTTATTTTACGATCGTGAAAAAACATTTTAGTTTATATTAGATATTAATTCGATGTTACAGATGGTGTCAGTCAACCTTTTCTGTGTATTCTTCACTATTGCAATATTATAAATTATACTTGTTGATTTGTCAGGCTTTTCAACCATATGTTTAATTTAGATGGAAAGCTACATAGGATTGTTGATATATAGAAGAAATTAACAAAATGAAATAGTAACATATAGTTACGGCTAGTAGAGATTTTACAATCGACCTCATAAGACGCTATAACATCTTTGAGGAACACAAAAGACAGATCTGGAGACACCTGAATCTAATTAAAAACAATCTCGTTCGATATTTTTCCGTCTGAGATCCAAACAACGTTTTATAACCAAAGTGAACTTTATCACAGCGGTGATAAAATTCACTTTGGTTATAAAACTGTGTCTATAACTATCTTAAATTGTGTCTATAACTATCCCCGTAATCTCTCTGATTAAGTTTTTTATCGGACTGTCTTGGCTTACGGCACTGTAAATCTAGAATGCTATTTCATGCCCCACCAGTTTTCCTCCTCGAGTGGATTTGTGGCGTATTTTTTTGTGTAACTTTAAAGAAATCCATTTGTTATAATTATGTTTAGCTAAATAATAGCAATGGCTGATTGTATATTTAAAATAAAACTGCCTTGGCACTAAGGAATTGTATTCCATCGTCGCGGATTTTTTTAAAACATTAAGTTTTTTTTTAAAACAAAACGTACGCTTAAACTGGGGATAATTTATTAAGAAATTATTGGATCACAACAAAATTTGGCCCACGTGTGGTCAAAAGTGTGACTACTCAAACGACTACGCCGTCCGCCATTAAAATTAATCACCTATGAATTTCTAGATATTTGTTGTTGATACAACAAATAGTGTCTAATATAATACATCTGTTCAAGGATAACGAAATCTAGCAATATACAAGCATTTCATATACATAGCTACTATTAACAGAATTATTTGTATATTTTTATCATTGGTATGAAATGAATTTCCTATATCAAATAAAGGCCTCCTTTCTCCTTTTACTGTTATCTAAGAAAAACTCTGTTTATCTGGTATACATAAAACAAATTACAGTTAAATGCGTGATATTTATTCCAGTGATATTTTCAAACGAAGAACAGAATAAAGCGGTGTTGCAATGGCTTACGGAGTGCGGGCCAGTTCGCGTGGACGACTTGGGCACAGTATGGCGGCACGGTTGGATACTTTGTGGGGTGTTGGATGCTGCGCTGCCCGGCACCTGCGCGGGACATCCGCCTACAAGTCTCTCGCTGAAGCACGCCCAAGCTATAGCTGAACACTACCTTGGAGTGAAACCGGTCAGTAGCATCAGTATTCCATTTGGAATGTCATCCTTGGAGGATCGCGTCCGTTTCCCCATGACCGAGTTGTGATTACGTATCGTGGAATTTTTTACCATTCTGACGATGGCTCGCCATTCGTTTCTGTACCTAGCAGCATGTAGTGCGACATGCAATTTGGTACTTGGTTTGGAATGTTGTATTGATATAAAAATTATGAGTAGATTAGAAAAACATCGTTCTCCTAAAGTCTTGTTTTCCAATAATATACAAATTAATTATAAAACCAATAACATGCAGCATATAAATGGTAGGCCACCACAGCTTTACAAAATACATAAAATATTTTTAGCAAGTATTTTTTATAAGTATTTTAAAGCTTTTTCTTAAACTTTTTACATTAGATGACCAATTATGTAATGGTACACAAAACTGTGTTTTAAGAACGCTGACATGATTTACAAGTGATTGGACGATTTTGCGACTTTTGTGTTCCGATTTGAAGGGTTTTATTATCTTTTCAGGTGTTTTCTCGTCAGGAGCTGGAGGCAAACGAAAATTTAAGCAGACATCAAGAGTGGAGACTTGCCCAATATCTTGACAGTATACGTCAAGCTTTATCAAAAGTTACTCCACCGGTTACAAAGCTCAGCCCACAAAAGATATCACCAGATACTAGTCAATTTATATTCGACTACATAGCGAGAGGCTCGGGTTTGTCTGTTGCTCAAACAAATAGTTCAACACACTTCAAAATATATCCAACTTCTCAACAGGCATTGGATCCAGGCGACATCAAGATAGTTATAAAAGGCCCAGACAATACATATGGCGTGAGAGTTTTGCCACCAATATTGGGAAAGGCACAATTAATACGACAACAGCTGCTAGGGGTGCGAAAAAATGTGGCACTTACAGAAAATACACTGCCTTTAGCACATGGCACGACATACTTAAGAAATTATGGGAAAAACGATATGAATAAAACATATTATATTCCGAAAACAAAATACGATATCTACATTGAAATAGAATCGACGGTAGAACACGTCAAGGTGGGTTACACCGTAAAATTGGAAGGAAAATATGAAATTTCTATAACAAGTAAGGAACAAAACATTGTAGGGTCCCCGTACATCGTGACGGCTTCCAAAAACGTAATAGGATTATTGGAAAAAGAAAGTTTTAACCTTGAAGACGGTGAAGAAATAGATATAGTCGATGTTAAATCTGACCGGAAAGTAGTATTAAGGATTGTCGACTTTGTTACTGAAAAAATGTTACTGAAGGAGAACGGCGTTTTAGAAAAAAAAATTAGTGAAGACGAAGCAAAATACCTAATGGAAAATAATGAACAGATAGAAAACTCGTTAAAATTGACTGACGAAACTTCGAGTAGCGGTCCTACGAATAAAAGTAAAAAATTTAATGAGGTTGCTAATAAAATATTGAAACTTAATAATATTTGTAAATTATTTAACGATGTGAAAAATAGAAAAGATCATTTATTAGAACAAGACAATTTGAATCACCAACCTAGAAAACAGCAAGATATTCCAGATATAGTTAATTCAACACTTAGTGAAGCTGCCGCTAGTGCGCTAATCATATCAAATAAACGAGACAAATTTATAGTTCCCGAAAATATTTCTGTTAATATTTTAACAGAAAAAGCAGAAACGAGTGAAAGTGATAATAACGATCACAATATACAAGATGATATTAACTTAGCCGAGTTAAAAGTAGTGCGTGATGTTCCATTTGACGATAATTGTGATTTGAAAAACAGTGTTCTATTGTCGAGTAATCCATTTTTAAACGAATCGAGTCATCAAGACAACGAAATTGAAAAAATCCTGAACACATTTGTAACTTCGGAATATGAAACAAATAAACCTCAAAACGAGGAAACACATGATAATTCAAAGATAATGATTACCTTTAAAAGCTCTTCAGATACGGCACCAATAACACAGAGTAACCCTTTCATAGATTTCAATGCTTTAGGGGTTGATCGACCGAAATCTCCAGTATTTAAAATAATTTCTGACAATATTGCTTACCAAAGAGAATCAGTTTACATAAAATCAGATGACAAGGATAGCGAGGGTACGATAGAAAATGAACTGCTAAATCCATTCTCTTCACAACACACTCTTTTAAGATCTAATACTCATAAGACGAGTTTACCGGTCGCAGACTTTATTATTGGAGCACCCGTCTCATTACCACCAGAAATACGGACACTGTCTCAAGAAACAGTTCTTAAATCTTTAGACACGTCAAATATAAAAATGGTAAACGAAGACCAAACACAAGTTAGTAAAAATGATGCAAATCTACCATCTACACACATAAACAATACCATAAACGATAATTCGATAGAGTCTTTCTGTTTGAGCGTAAATTCTGATATTGCCGATTACACAGACGAGGGTAACGTTTCACCTCGAAAGGAATTGTGGGATTCTGCTTATGTAAGTATAGATGAAAATAATACTTTGCCAGATAACAATAACAATGATAACAATTTGTCAAAAGACCCACAATACAAACAAAAACATGTAAGCGGTTACCTTTTTTCAAACATGGGCCCTGCTGAAAGGGAAATATGGGAAAACTGTGCAGAATTACGAGAAATAGGATCGAATAAATTACAAAATGATGTTTCGAAAGTAAATAAATTAGAGTTAATTAAAACGAGGTTCACGCCGATTATTGAAGAAAATGATAAAAGCATTTCATTGAGTATGAAGGGTACTAAAAGTGAAACAGAAAAATGTGTTGAAACTGATCCTGTAACAATAGCATTTGCTGAAATAAATGAACTTTACAACGATTACTTTCAAAGTTCAGATGATGGTTCTATAACAAATGAGGACAAAGATTGCACTGACTTAGAAATTGAAAATAAAATTGAATATGACAATGAGTACGTCAACTCAGCATCTGTTAAGGAATCAGATGTGGTGAGACGTAGTATACAACCAGAAGGCAAGATTTCTGAGATTCAGGCTAATGTTGCTGAATCAGTTTCAGTAAGTCAGGCCCTTCATTTCAATGAAAATGATACTCGTAATTTGCGAAACAACGACCAAATAAAATTTGGAGATAATGAATATTCTAACATAGTTCTCGAAAAAAAGAAATATTGGGACGAAAAAATAAAACAAATAGAAGCAGAAGAATCGAAGGTCCAACAGAGGAAAAGACGCCTTTCCGCTAAACATTTACGACATAATGATTCTTTAAGCAAAAGAAGGGGCAAACAGATAGTTAAAAAATATCTAAATAATAATGAAGTCATTCAAAAACAAAATAAAATTAGTGAAAATCAGGAAAAAGACAATAATGTAAAAAATATAATAAGGACAGAGAGTAATGAAAGCGACAAAATTCACATAAAACATGTAAAAAATTGGAAAACATTTTGGGACAACAAGTTAGAGGGTGAACATTGTGAAATAATCAGTAACTGCATCAAAACAAACTCTTTAAATATGCAGAAAGTCTCGAGCGACAAGGCGCCCATGGTGATGGAAACCGAATCAATAGTTAGCGATTCAGAAAGTTCATCATCAGTCAAACAAGAAATTCCCGAAGAGGTTTTCAAAGCGTTTGAAACAAGCCCCAAAAGATTTTTTGGAACTTCTAGGAAACAGATTCTTAATAAGTTAGACAATTTTTCGGGAAAACCTAACACAATAGAAGAACCGTTAATTATTAACAATATCAACACTTACGAAAGTGGCTTAGTATCAAGTCGCATTTCTTTATTTCATAACATTTCTCAAACTGAGGACTTGTCATGGGCAAAAATTAAAAGTAAATCGATGCAAAACATACATCAGCAGAAACACAGTGAGAGTGCGACTCAGAGTAACATGTGCACATCGAAATTAAACAAAACTAACAATAATGAAATTAATAATAAAGAAAATATAACAGAAACGCAGCAAGGAAAAAAACCCGAAGAAAAAAAATTAACCGATAAACATATTACATTAAAAGAGAAAAGGGCACGTGTTGCTGATAAGTTTTTTACCCAAAGTGTGGATGAAAGTAGTTATTGCAGGATATTTGATAACAATTTCCCGCAAGATTCATACGTTAAGAGAACTATCCAAATAATAAACAGACAAAAACCAAATGACTCCAATTATGACTTATACAATGTACGCAAATTATCAAGTAGTAAATCAGAAATGGATATATTTAATAAATTTAGTAATAAATCATTCGATGAAGACTTAGACAAATACAAATCATGCGAAGCATTGCCAAAAGTTAGTGTAAAAAATTTCATATCTTTATATGAGGATGTGTCTAAGACTTCAGAGACAAAAACAACGAGGAAATATAGCAACAAAAGCCCCGAAGGACTTGAAAAACGTTTTAAGTCTGCGAGTTCAATTTTTGGTACGTATATATTACAAATTAATCCATCTTCCTCTTAAAGTTTAATGCTTTGGTTTATTTGACTTTTAACTAGATCCTAAAGGTTATTTTTGTACTTTAAAATCGTTTGTTTGCATACCTAGATATTGTTGTATTTGACTAAATTTATAATGCCTAATAATGTAGTAGCTACCTTTATTTTGAGCGACCATATAAGAATCATATAACAGTTGTTATGACAAAATGTTAAAAAAGGTTAACAATGAAATATAATTAACACGCATAAGTCAATATGATGTAAAAAAATTAATTTTGTTCTATTTTATCTAGGAACCGCTGGCAAAAATGAATCCATCGAGGATTGTGATATCAACACACAAAACACTAACAGTAGAAACCTGGAAATAATAAACTATGAAACCACATTAAAACAATCAACACATTTAAGTGAAGGAGATTCTACTGCCAGTCAAGGCACTATAAAAAGTAACCAATCTACGGATAATGATGAATGTAAAATAGTAACTATTCGGGACGCTGATAAGGAATCTACATACGTAAGTCTGTCAGATATTGAGTTAGAAATAGTGGAAAAAAGATCAGAAAAATCTATTGAAACATCTCCGGAACGAGATATTGAAATTGACCCTACTGATTATAAATCTCGATTTAAAATCGCAAGGCAATACTTTCAGTCTCTCGAAGAGCTTAGGGAAGTTAAAAAACAGAAAAAAATGAACGAATGCGAGCTATTACTGTATAATAAGTCAACAGAATCTCTAGTAGAAGACAATCAAACAAGTAAACGAGTTAAGAAAAAAATAAAATCACATACTATGCCTTCGTCGCAAATCTCTGAATATTGGAATCAGATGAAAGAGCAGCAAGACAAAACCAGTGAAAGTAAGCCCATTAAGATTTCGGAGAAGTTTCACGTGGAAGATTTATTTACTGACGTAATGGATGGTAGATTTAGTAGACAAGGCAGTTGGAGGGGTATTCCCCATAAGAAAGCTGTTCTAGAGGCATTCAAATCAATGGAAAACTTATCCGATAGTAAACTGAGTCCATACGAACTCGCCGTGTCACAACTTAATGATTATGCTAGCGAGAAGAAAGTACAAAATGCACAGACATATCTAAATGAATATCCTTACCTACCCACAACTGATCCGTCCAAGTATCATTCCAGATTAGATGTAAACGCATCAGGATTAATTTCTTTCAAAGAACTTCTAAATAAAAAGGACAGGAGAAACAGCGTTCCTGATTTAAGATTAAATCCATCTTTCACCGTCGACCTATAAACTAACTGTATTCAAACTTAGGCTTTAATAGAGCTTCTCGCGTCAAAACATTTAAAGGACAATTGAAAAGCTAAAATCAAATTATACGCTATTAAAATAAACGCTTTCATTTTGATATCAAATATCAACGTATTCTAGCAATAAATAAAAATAAGTGCCTACGATAAGGTATAGTTAAATTTACTTTAAATTTTCATTTTATATTTTTTGTTAAGTTTTTGTACAATTGTACAGATGTTGAATC
>DWGO01000139.1:0-15068 GCA_018247635.1 Eurytides dolicaon deicoon
GCGTAGATCGGACCAAAAATTAATAATTTGAAACCGTGATTGACATTGACAGTCGGAGATATAACACCTTCAGTCCGTCCCGTGACCATGAACGCTGTAAAGTGTTTGAAATGTCGGGAAATTAATATTTTTTTAAAAATAAACGCCATATAATCCTTAATTAGTTTTTTTTTATTATGTCAAGTATTCGCGTAGATAGACGAAATCTTTATAGGACCTGTTATGTTTAGTTGTTATAATAACCATCACTATTGTGATGCCGTTTAGCGTAATAGTCGAAGAGGCGCGTGCCTAGCCACAAGAGGCAACTGTGACGATCTTCCGAGCCGCGCTCTCACGGCGGCGCGTCGACACTAGGAAGCAATAAACCCACACTCTAACCGCACACCGCACCATTACCGATTGTAACGGTACGGCGGCGAGATACAATCGAAGCGAATAGCGTAAACCGCCACGCCATCCGCCCGTACCGATCTCGCATCACCTTTGCAACAACAACACCTTATCGAATTCGCCTCGTTTTTACCGCCGTAATAGCGTAAAGACGCCGTTTCGATGAAAAAATGTTTCTTTTTTTAACTGAGAATTTTGTATAAGACTAGTCAAGTCGTCGGTTTAGGAAATCTTGAAAAAAGCCGAGGAATTTCTGAGAAAGAAACACTACTTTTACCATTTTGTTCACAATTATCCGTAAATCTAAGACAATTTCGTTAAACCATACAATTATATGATATATTAAAACAAAGTACGAAATATCTTATGCATTTTTAGTAAAACTCACTCTTGTGTGATTAACCACCGTGACTAATCAATGTTTTTAGACAGACTATTGTTGTTCTTCGACTTCGATTCGCTTGCTGATTATTGTAGCAGTAACGAGAGGTCGCTGCACTGAAAGCAATTATGTCACTACCTAGTTCCCTAATCAGCAATTCGTGTGAAAATGACAATCCAAGTCGTCGGCTCAGAACAATAGATTGGGCCTCTGAGGAATTTATCGCGCTTAGGCTTTAACTGTTTGCTATGTTTTTTTTTTATATATCTTTCTCGCAATTAATTGGTAAATTGGAATATGTTTTCTTAATTTCGGTATGTGTATAATTAACGGACGTTCACTTGACTATTCATTACTGGCAATTAATTCCCGCGGGTTGCGCACCGCGGCGCCGAGATCGACCTCGTGGGAAATTAAACTGTGTGCGCGGGCCCGTCTTCTGCCGCCTCCGTCTCTCGTCTCGCCCCTCGCGGTCGCTCCTACACGGACACTTTCTCTCGTGGATTTTTGCCCAGTGCACTTTGCATGTATTCGTGCATATACATGCATCCATTTGTTATTCCCACTTTCCGCATTCGCCCCATTCCCCCAAGTAACCAAGGTGGTCCACCTGGCACCCGTACGAATAAACAAGTGTACGACGTTTTAAAAGATTAATCCAGAGGAGACGTCTCACCCTCGCCAGTCTTTTGTTTCTCCTACGCGTCCGTTACGCACGCCGCCTATTAAATAATCAAGAAGGTATTGAAATTAGTCTGCGGTTTGTTCCCCGAGTCCACGTGAGTGGCTCATTAAATATGGAGCTGTAATCAGTATGGAACTCGCAAAGTCCTCCCCGCTTTGGCGTCACAATCTACAGCGGGACAGTGTTTTCTAATCCTCGTTTGATATTTAACGTGCACGCGTGTTACGGTTGCGGTGCATTTTCGAAAATATTAAAGCCCGTTTTCAATTTCAATTATCGACCGGCGGCCGCCAGCACGCTAATTTAACACTAAACGTCATCTTGCAATGTACCGTTAAATCCGTATTGCTTTATGTCGTGACGTGCGCTTTCTTTCGACTAGCCGGAAAGAGAAGGCGGCGGCGTGCAATGGAGCGAACGGTCGCCAGCTCGAATCGGATCAGAATCGTTCACCGCACCCGATTGCTCCGCTACGCATCAGCGATCCGGGAGAAATTGAAGCGTTCGGACCGCTAGAAGGCGTCGCCACGCTTCGTAACCACTTGCAAAACTTATCGCAATTTAATTCCTGTTCGCTTACCTAAAATTATACGTAACACCGAAACGGATGCGCTTCAACGGCCACCCGCCGACGATTGGCTGGCTGGCTGGCTATAAGGCCGATTTTAGCGAGATGTAACCGAGCGTCTTTATTCTTTCAAGAATTATGCGGGTATTGCGTCGTTAGCGCGAAGCCAGCTAGTGTTTGCTCAAAGAACAATCTCGCTAAGCCCGAGGGTGCTCAGCGTAAGCTGCCCGTGTCGTCCGGGCAGCGGTTATGAGATTATTCTCGCTTTGACAACTCGACTCGACCGCATGCACCGCACGCTGCGCTTTTACGTTTCACCCCGGCTCATATTTAAAATCCTAATTGCCTACTTTACAACTTGATGCCGGCGCAATCTCATTTAATATCTCATACCGTGTAGCGTCCGCACGCCGCCGCGTGTAAAAAAGGCACGCATATAGAATTTGGTTAAATTAATGTTTAAAGTGATAAACAAGGCACAGCTACATTCGCAAACGTTTGTTGTCTGGTTCAACCGGCAAACGATTATGAAACGTTAATTGACGACCGACTGTCGAAGTCGGGGGGAGGAGGTGGGTATTCACGGCCTAATTGATGCAGTAATCGCTTTGGCAGAATGCGCCGCCGGATGAGTTGTACCGATATAGAGATGTGAGTAATTTGTTCGCCGCGACCGCCGCTGCCGTGCACCGGAGATAACAGTCACCTTATTGCCAGCGCAGCCTCCGCCCCGCTAACTAACGCTTATTAAACTTCAACAACGCTCCCGCTGATCACTTCAGCTTCTTGTTAACTCTCTAACTTAGATTAATCGCTCGCCCCGCCTCGTTTACGAAGCTATTTATTTTCACTAATAAAAATGTCTTTCCTTCCGCCTCTGTGAAGGATAGAGTATCTAGTAACAGTTAGCCATACGTAGACGTACCGTAGCATTACTTACTAGTATTAATTACTCAAGTAACTTATGTATGTGTCATAACAAACAAACGTTGGTTATGAATTGCAAACTTGTTACTGAAAAAAAAACTGCTCCATTTTTTTTACATATATATGAGGAGCATATTCCTGGTAGGCAACTGTTGTCGTTGTAGAAAATAAACTCGAAAAATAACGCAATGATGAAATTAATAACTTACTCAAATACTCAAATTTAAATGTAAATTTATATTGTAAATACTTTTTGTGATTCTTACAAATGAACGTTTTTTATAAAATTCATTGCGAGTAGTTTTCTTGTTGAAAATTTTATTATGTTATATGATATACAATTTGTGACCATCAAAAAGAGCTTATTCACATTTGAAATGCTGGAATCACATTAGTCACAATTGCGGCTGTGATCATTTTTTCTATCTGATGATTTACTTATTCGTTTGTCTTCAATTTCATGAAAATACAAAATATATTTACAAAGCAGTAAAACTCTTTTTTGCAGATTCCTCTTGGAAAGGCACCACAACATAGCTTGTTATTCTAACGTCAAGCAGTTAATGTAAATTACTACCGTTTTACAATCTGCAAAGCAATATTTACAGGATTGAGATTACCATCATTTATCTAAGTATACACTACATGGGTATTGCGCTATGTATGCCAAGCACACTTTTGTGCTGTTAAGGCCTAGGGTGTCGTTTACATTCAGGTAAACTTTCATTTGTTGCTTTTGATCTTCAAAAGGCTATGTTCTTAAAAATGGTGTAAGTTAACCTCCTGCGATATTTTGACGTGCAATGCATGCGTCTTTGATAATTTTCTCCTGTGCTGAAAACGCATATTATTATTTATAACGGTAATTCTACCGCGCGAAGGTAACGTAGTGCTCTCGCTCCAGCTAGATGTTAAAGCCTGACAATTAGCAAGTAAAAGTCTTCGCATTTTTTCCGGAGGGATGGAGGACATACTTTTACTGATGAATTAATAGCTCAAGTGGTTAACACTTGTGTCATACGTCGCTATCTCATCAACGTTGTTTTCGTTGTTGATTTCTATATTTTAATCGTCTCGAAAAGAAAGGTTCTCAATGCAGCGTAATTTTTTGTACCTATGTAACGCGATGTGATCGCTGTTTGTCGACCAATTTTGATGACTCTGTCTGCCCCTTGAAATTTTTGTTATATATTGGCCCTTGAAATTGGAAGTCATACCAGGGAACGGTATGTGGAGGGTATTGTGCGATAAAATTAAATGTTTATACGTTTATTACAAATTACTGTTTCCTAGTTAGATTTTTTATAAAACGTAAATTTAGCAGTAGGACGTGTAACGCTATCTAATCCTTTTTATCTTTATTTCATTAAATCGCCCGTAAGTACCTTTTTCTACTTAAATGCTATCATTGATATAATCTACTTCAGGGCAGAAATCACAGCGTTTTCAAGGAGAAATGCGGCTATTATTCAGCAAGTAACAGTGCGATACGACACCGCACAACACAAATTACGTGTTTTGTTTCTTACAGAGGAAGTCGTTCAGACCATCCGCGACAGTCACGCGAGAAAGCCCGTTTTCGTATGGGATACTTGAGGCCGTGCTACCTTGATATTCTTACATTTTTTTTCTCATAGCAACACTACAAATAGTTTACTTGTGTATTGATGTTAAATTATATTTGCATTTATTAACCCATTATTACAAAAAGGCAAATGCTCGCCTGGCAAAATGTTTGTAATTTTTGGTTACAGATTTAAATAATTGTGAGTCAAGTTGAAAAAAAAAAACATTTAATTACAGTCTATTTTGGCCTTTTTTTTAATTATGTAAAGAAAGGCTCAAATCGTGCGCAAATTCTGTAGCTTTTTCCTAGCTAAAAACGCACGATTTGAAGGTTTTACTTCGAAATAAGTAGAGCCTTTTTATCCAGACAAAAATGTTACGTGTTTGTCCATCGCGTACCGTATAAAAACACTTTTCAAAGGGAAGATGCTGAATTATTAATACCGTTTTCAAGTGATACAATTCTATCATAATATTTCTGCGACCAAATAAAGGACACAACAAATATCTTTTGTATTCGTCGTTGATCCGCGGAAGGATTTGCGTTTGCGACCCGCGGTCTTTGCAAGGATTTGCCATGTCACCCATTGGCACCTTCCAGCTTAGTCAGAAAACCCAGATTAATCTTTGAGACTTAAGCGCGCGCCGTTTGGTCATCTTTTTTTTAAGAATTAGCTCGAAAGTAGCTTTTTCAGATTTCAAACGACCGTTGTGATTTTATGATTTGCTGTAATAAAGCTAGTGAAATAAAATAAAAGACAATTTAAAACCACTTTGTATTCCCTTCACGCTAGTAAATGTTACTGATACGAAATCGCCCTGCAAAAAAAATATATATATATACGTCCTTTGCAGTTACTCATTGTACTTGGAAACGTAAACCGTTGATTGTTAATAGAATTGGGGGACGGAGCTTTACAATGGGGCGACTGTTAACTTGATACGTTTCGCTTTTCAGCGGACGAATTTATTTGACTTCTCAATTCTTTAATATATATATACGTAGTATATGTTATAAGAAGTGGTTAGATTGTACGCAGGATTTTTTTTGTCTAGGACGTTCGGGAGTTGTCATTTCGACCCCTATATATGCATGCGATATTGTTAGAATTAAAAAAAAAAAACTTAATCATATAAAAAAACTTACTTCATTTTTAGATTTGTTTGAAACTACTTGTTTGGACTGAAATCATTACTTTTGTGTTTACTTCAGTATCTCTTAACTAACCCCTATCAAAATATATTGTTCTGATTGTTTATTTTACATCATTTCATTAAAATATGATAATCACAAGATATTAATTAATAAAGAGAGATGCGATTACTCATTTCTAAGTATACAATCGTGTTTTGTTTCAACGTATAGTTATCACGTATATCTATATTTATCAGCAATTCTTTTTTATAAAATAACAAAATTGGGTATTATCATTGTAATCCTAGAATGTGGAAAATTTTACGAACCATTGGATTTGGCATTTAAAGTTTACGCTTTGGCATTTGCATTAGGGTGTTCGATGCGAACTTTGAGTTGATCCGTAACGTTGGAAAATACACCAGGGTAGTATTGTTGAACAGATACGCTCCCCCAATTAGCAAAGTAACGAAGTCCGTTAAAATGTTAGTTGTAAAGCAGCAGTTAACTAATAGTACAATCGTACTAATTCGGCCGTGGGCACGGATCAGCACCGCTTAATTAGCTCGCCGTTTGTGCCTCCCCAGCTGCAGCCGCTCAAAGGATTCACCACTCATTATGCCCGTTGCCAGACTATGTCGGCTCGTGGTCGCCGTCGTTAAATATTTTTTGAATAAATGTGCGCCGATGCGTACATTTAACCGCGCCGTGCCAAGGCGAAGTAATTGTGTTTTGGTGTAAATTAAATTTTCACCCAAAGAGATAGGAGAGGATAGTGGGAAGGCGGTGGAAGAGCCGATCACGAAGGAAACGAAGGAAAGGGGGCGCCGCGATGCGATGTTCGCGAAGTGTGATAGGATCGCGTGAGTGGGGCAAGCTGCTTGCTCGCCAGTCGACTTCGGCGCGCTCGTCACGCTGCGTTAATGGTTGGGCGGCACGCCACGCGCCGCACTAGACTATCTGCATCGACCTATCGACTTACACAATATCTTATGGCCGCTCTACTTCGCTCTTCCTCGAAATTTGCCACGGAATCGCCCGCCAGTCACGATCGCCGGACACGAACAACAACCGCCCGGCGTTCAAAAACTAAAAACTGGTGTAATCGACACGCGCAGAGATTGCTTTTTACTTTTATCTTTAAAAAAAGAAACAAATTTGTTGCCTATTAATACATTGTTCATATATGATGTGTTGGTATTCTTGTATCGCTTGCAGTTCGGATTTATCACGATTACTAAGGTTTCATTGATAAACTGTAACTGGGAATGTGTTTGCCGTAACAGAATATGATGTGGGCGTGAATTGCCGGGCAGATGGTCGGCGACCGTACACCGACATTGTAGAGCTCTGATTAAACTTAATTAACTGAAGCCATTTACTAGCGTCGGGGTGCGGGCCGGGTGCCGTGCGTGTTGCGCCTCTGTCGCCGCGCCCTTACATGTGTCACGGGGCGGTCGTTTCCCTGAGAGCGCTTAGAAAGGGGGCTGGGCTGCGTTTTCTAACACGTCTAACATTAACGCCACTATGTTCCAAATGTTGTTAGTGCCAACAGTTTGCAACTTTTGTCTCTTTAAGGCTGGTAACGCACGCGCCTTGTAATTTTACCGAATTTACTAAGCGGCGGCGACGGCTTTCCATCGAATAGGTTGCAAACAGAAAACTTTTCTTCTCTATATTTGAAACGGTGTCGTCCCACGATTGCCCGCCGAACGAAAAAGTACTGCGGCACGTAGATTCTTTGGCCGACGGAGGCCCGCCTTCCAGACAACCCTATCGTCGCCCGAGTGCGAGATTTATCGCGCGGCCGCACGCAGCTGGCGCGATGCCCATCGCCCTTTTATCACCGAGTAAAACACGCCCGTCGCGTTAATTTGTTTGTTCTGACGCGGCCGAACTAATGAATCGCCCCGGGCCGGACCCCGTGCCCATGCCCGGCACGACCCCCGGCACGATTAAACCGAACGACCTCAAAGCGTTACGCGGCCGCTAATTTGTCGTAAATCACGGACACTCTTGTTTGCTATACTTCGACAGCCGATTTTTTTTAATCGGGACTCCGTGTACATATGAATATATGTCAGATCCCGATTAAAAAATTCACGATATTTACGTAAACCGAACCCATCTCTCTCTACCAGACGGTATTTAGCTCTTGAACTCCCTAGAGCTCGCGTGATTGTAATGTTGCAATATAGTGGGTTGGAGATAACGTCTAATAAATATGTAGAGCGCACTGATTTAGCGCGTGTGAATCAGACTCGTTCAGGTGAGGTCGAATTCCACCGCGCGCCCGCCCTACCTGCGCGCCCAAAATACACCCGCCTCACGCGCCCGTCTTGCACACGCCCGCGCACGCATACATTCACATTTGTTAATACATAAATAAGCATTTAGCGCATCACGTAGACACGATGTCGTCTTATTTGTCTACGCATAGTCTATGATACCCTCCGTACAGTCAAATGCAATATTTTTGTTTACCCCTTTGTATTCACATGAGCGTACTTTGCCGTAATTCCAAACCCACGCGTTATTTTTGCGTAAACGTTTTCTTCGTTTTCATTTCGAGTCTGGCTCACCACTTAATTAGGTGCTGCTCGTAAAACTGTCTTCCTCATCTTATATTTACCGCGTTTGCCCTTTTTATTATCCGATTACATGGGCCGCACGGTTTGTAAAGCGTTGTTCGGCGCGAGGGGAGCAGTTTCATTTGTTTCTGCAGAAATTACTTGAGACGTTCCGCGGGAGCCCGCTCGACGCTCGCCCGCCGGCCCCGATCGTTTATGTTTAAAGAACGCAACAATTATGTTTAATTAGCTAAGATTGTGTTTATGCCCGTTCGGATTGTCAGAGCGTGTTATTAATGTGCGCACAGATATGATTACGCTTGTTCGGTGCTTATCAGCACGGTCCGTAGGGGATAACTTATTGGGCTGTGGACAGATAACGCGCGTTGAAATTTTATTACATCTGTGTCTCATTACTTTTCATGCTACTATTGTGTATGGTGAATATCTGTATTTTTTTACGAGATAAAGTGACGAGACGAGCAAGTCGTGCGCCTGATGGTAAGTGTTACGCCTGCTCATAACAACACAGTACTTAACACACAGAGTTAGCTCTGTGCTGCGTCGTCATCGATATAAGATGGTCTATCTTGCCTAGTAATTTCACTGGCATCATTCCCCTTCAAACCGGAACACATTAGTGCTTACACACTACTGCTTGGCGGCAGAATATCTAGCAATGCAGTGGTACCAACCCAGTCGGACTCTGCAACAGTCCTACCACTTAGGTATGCGTGCGTGCGTGCGCGTGTGCAGCCAGTATTTTTAGAAGCGTGACTATGACATTATTTTTGACGATTTACCGAATGTCGAGGGTGTCGGTGTCGCTCGAGGATGGCTGGCTCGGCGTTGCAATTAGCAGGGCACTCGACTCGTCCGCTGCCCACAAACCGTGGCACGGATCCACTCGTGTGTCGCCGCGCAAATTAAAACGCCGACACTCGAACCTATCGCATCTCGCAAAACGCATTTCGCTTAACTGATAAATCATTAATTTTTTTTTTGATTTATGGAAAATTTTCACTTTAGCTCTCACTCTCTGCCCTGTCTCTTCGGTCAAAAAGCGGAATAGGTTTTTAAGCGTAGGTTCTTAAACGTATTAATTGCAAACTAGTTGGTAGCAAATTAGAATTATATATACTTGTCAAAAATTTACAATTCTTGACAAGTATATATAATTCTGAAAAGTGTAATTGAATAAAGCTGAATTTCGTTTCATTTCATTTTAAATACGCGTTACGATAACCCGGTTTAGTTAGGATTTCCTTAATTCGTGTCAATTGAATAAAAACCAATAATATACTACTATTATTTACACTTTATTGTGCAGCTATTTATATAAAAAGTTAAATGCGTTTAGATCAATGTATGTTAGCTGTATTAGTTTTACTTTTCCCATTCGCAACGTGTTGTACGGGTGGAAGACTAAGAGCAAAAGATTTGTGGTCGGAGCACGCCGGCCCGAGGGCGCAGTCCCGGGGGCGCGCCTCTTTGTAATTGAGAGCGCCTGCGGGCCGATAATTGTGCCTGCCCGCGAACTCGTCGGCCGCGCCTCCTAAATCATGCCCGTTACTCTCCATTACCTCATAATACCAAATTGACTGGCGAGGATCCGCCGCCGACTCCATATGAGCTTTCGCATTTCTTTCAAGTCGCTTTGTCTGTTATTTGCAGTTTCGTCTATAAATAACAACGCGTACGCGGAAATAGATAGACAGACGCCGGCGCCTGCTCGCGAAAGTTATTTCAAAAATTCCACTTTAGTTTCATTGTTTTTTTATGCTTGAGATAGCACTTTTAGGTGAGGAAACTGTTGCCGTTTATACGATATTAATTTGCGCGGCTATAATATTTCAAAGCAGAATGTCTCTCCACGCGAGACTTGTTCAGTATAAGGATTCAATATAAGTGTGGGGGGTTACACCTCTTGTCACGAAAAGGACGCCAATATAGTAAAGACATGCGAGCTTTTTAAACAAACTTTATCTGCTCTATAAAACAGAAAGAAGGTGTGCGATAAAACGATCGCGTGACTTTGCTTCGCTTCGTAGTGTCGGTGAAATACCTTGATTAGGTGGAATAGTTTTGCTGTAGCTACAACAAAATATAGCAATACTTGTATGCAAGCAAATCGATACCCGAAGACAACGTGTTTATGCTACGATGTTACTACCAAATCATTGTGAAACTATTAATTTTTGCTTTAAATGAAAACCTTGCTTGATTATTAACATGAGATATGTTACCCGTAAGTGGTACCAGCGGTGAGCTGGCACTGTGAGGGCTTATCGCTTTTTACGTCAGTCCAGGGGCGGGGCCGACATAGGAGCGTTGTAGATCGCGAAATTGATTGCATGTTTATCTGATGGGGCGAAAGGGCTCTTCGTCTAGCGTTTAGTGCGGGCGTCCGTCCCGGCGGCACGCGATCCTTTTGACAGGAGATGGCCCAGCGCAACCCCAGCCCCTTCAGGTCTTGGTAATTACCGCGCGCCCCGTGCGCCTCTGCGACATCGCCGATTGCCGATTGCCTCTATCTAATTATACTTCACACTTCCTCGCTCGCTCCTACCGCGCGCCGCCTTTACCTTACTTAGGGGTAGCTAACCGATAGTTTTACATGGAGATGCAATTTGCAATGTAACTACATTTTTTCTTTAAGAAACACTACCGCGTAAATGTGCTTATGGCACTTATTTCTACCAAAGACTGGTCGAATTTTAACTCAAAATTATTTTGAAACTAACAATTGTTTCCCAATTAATGTTTTGATTTCTCATATTGGAAATGTTACAATTATTTAGCGAAAAGTAAAAAATTAATACTTTAAAAGTAATAACATAATATAATTTTAAACTATCTTGTACTCAGAGTACTTTTTCTAAAATAATTTATGTAAATGACTGACTAACATTGATTTTAGCATCTACTATTCGAACGAAATGGCTTCAGACAAAACACTGTTGTCGTCTATACACAACGGTAATGGTGCTTTTAAGCACATTATCGAACACCAACAGCAACGGTTGAGAACGTGTTTTTGCCAAACGTGTCAATACGACTTCCGTGAGAAGCGATGGATCTGCTCTTCGTTTTCCGCACATTTTTTAAAGTGCATTTTCTTAAGAATTATATTAAATATTTATTAATAGCCTTATGATCTGAACAAACTGAAGCGTGACACGTACGAAAGTGTAATGGTTCTGGCATCCGAATCCATTTGGCAACCCGAAATGGAATACCATAACAACACGGATTGATGATGACATTTATATCATCTTCTCTCTTATTTGTACACTATAGCCGAAGAAGTAGAAGTCAAGTGATTTAACATCATTGCTTGATTATCGAATATTCGGTCTTCACGCTAAAACAATATTTACTTTCCGAGTAGAATCGAGCTGTAAATTGGACTCGAACGACGGCTTCGTTTCTTTTCATCATTAGTTGGAGTGTCGATTCCGAGATGAATTGGAAAGTATTGTTTTAATGGTTAGGCGGAGTGAGTGGCGGTTGGTTCGTAATTTGATTGGGCACGCGGATGGGTCGGGCGTCGTGAAGAATCGCATCGAGCCGGACTGCGCGCTAATTGCCCGCGCAATATTGAAACAATGACAAAACTTCAGGGTGCCCCGTTCCGCTCTCGGGCCCCCCCGATCCGACCTCTCTCTCGCTTTTTATTTGAAATTCGTTTACCCGGTTCACAGATTGTTATTCAGCCAAGTTTGGCGACGAGGACGACGACTAGCGCTATGAAAACAAGAACAAACTTAATTATGTTTCCATTTTAACAGAAACCTTATGACGGTATCGCTTTACGAGACGGCTATGCGCTTAAATCAGTTGAAACTGACTAAGATTTTGCATGACGAGCATATCTTTATTTGGATTATGCCAGACTGTGATTACAACATTTTGAATTCTAATGACTTTCTTCTATTACATTTATCAGCATTCATTTGCACAGAAGTACGTTGGTTTTCAACATATTTAATGTGTTCATAAAACAGTTTGGTTTTCAAAATGCAATTTACAAATAGATGTTTTGTGTTTTCCGTTTATGGAAAAATAATTGTAGTAATCATTATTATGTGTGTAGTATTGTTAATATGAAAAGGACTCATAAAGCGTATATGAGTTCGGATCGGCAGGATTAATCACCTCGTCGTAGGCCAGCGCCGTTGGGCTCGGAGTAGGTTGTGCGGGGCGGCTCGGGTAATTGATAGTGGCATTTGATGGACGTGCAGCAAACGTACGAGTATATTGCACCGCCTGGGACTTTATACACATGCAGGGGGCACGCTGAACAGCGGCAAGTACAACTTTATCATCGCACACGATGAAGTAACACAACACAGCTACGCTTTGATAGTTTTCGAGCACTGTGCGAGGTCACTAAAGCGTTTCCGACGACTTCATAAATATTGTGTAATTTTATTCGCCGTCGTTAGGTCCTTTATTCGAGCACTGTTGACACTGCCGCCAAAACAAACTCACCTATATAACCTCGAGCTTGCCTCTGTAAACTAAGCTCGCTCTAAACTTTTACGGTATGTCTAATAACGCAAGCAATTTGAGGGTCTCCCTCTGTTTACTCTCTTGTTTTACTAAGGTGATTTGATGATTTTGACTTATTCAACTGGCACGGGGATACTCGGCTGCTTTTGGTTGTATATATAACTTAAATCATTTGCTGACAATGCTTAACGCTTTAAAACTTCAGCTGTTAGAAATGCAATATATTTACTAATTTAATAAATTTTATCACGTTTTATTTGATATTTTCTGACGTTTTAAACACTTCACGTATGCATCGTGATCACGGGAGGGATTGAGGGTGTTGGCAGTGTCAGTGTTAATACGCAAGAACTAATGGTGTCTTTAGTTCTTACAGAGTTTTTAAGGGCGTGTTAGCTTTTTTAGTGAACAATGCCCTACCTTAAAGGTCAGCAACGCATTCGCAAGTCCCGCGATGTTGCAAATGTTTATAGGCGGCGGTACTCGCTTACCATTGCCAGGTGAGCCGCTTGCCAGTTTGCCGTCCTAGTCCATAAAAAAAAAGCTTTACAGTCCCAAGCACTACATACGATTTGATCTAATCACAAATATTCGCTAAATAACACCGTTATCTAATCAAGGTGATCCGTGAGGTTATTGAAATTCAATTAAAAACCATACAAATCCAATAGAGAAGGTGATTGAGTTTTACAATCTGCTTGGCATTCTAAAATTAACTAAGTAAAAACAATTAAGCACTTTCGTGCTCCATTCGTTATCTTGACAACGACAATTTTTGTATTAATTACAAAAATATTTCTCAATTTACAGAGTACTTGAAATGCTTCTGCAATAGACGTTTCCAATTCTATGTTTGATCGTGTTCAAATAAAAGTAAACAACGGGTTCATGGTTGCACAGCTAAACCCAGTTTCACTCGCATCGGCAAGTGAAACTAGAAGATTTCTCTCGCGAAAGCTGCGCGACCGGTCTATATACAGAATCTCAGAATCTAATTTTCTTTATCATTAGGGCCGTAGCTGCGGGCCCTAATGACCTATATAATATTGTTATTTCTATTTTTATTCTGATTTTAAGTCATTTAACTATTCGATCAATCCATTAGTTATTCATTTGAGAGAATTAATCTTGATGAGATTTTATTCTCAAAGTACTTTGTGAGTTAAAAATAAGAATAGAATTAAATGAAAGCATTCTTTAATTCTTCACGCTGATTTTCAAATAAAATTTCTTGTTACAAATACTGTTGTTACAGCAGATAATACTGTGAGATAGAGAGTACACATATTATATTCGTGGTACATGCTTAATTCATATTATATATAGCATTTCTAATATATTATAGCAAACATGAATAACTTCTATTATTTAACTAACAATAAAAAAATAGTGTTACTACAGTCATAACTTTAAAGAAAATTAGATTGTTTAATGTGAAAACGTAAAAGTATGATCTCAAGATGGACGACGCCATTATTGCAAAGTAAAGTAATATTGATTAGCTTAGGTTACTACACAACTGGGATAGAGAAGAGGAGCACGGGAGGTGAGATATGTTTTTATTCGCGCAACACGTTCACGGCCGTCCGACCGCCGGCGATGCGACGTCCTCCCGCGGGACCCTGTCCGTACTTCCGAACGGAGATATTTATAGCCCGCTCCAGAAGCCGCTCTCTCTTACCTAATGTAACGTTTTATGGTGGCCCTTATTACGCTCTTCGCGCCGCTCTGTCCTCCGCCACGTACGTATACGCAGGCCCACTTTTGTTACGAATGCGATAATAAATGCGTGCCATTTGAAAAAGTTTTTCCTTATTTTCCCTTAAAGAAATTTGAAAAAATTATCAAAATAATCCATAAACGAATCTTCGTCGACATTAAAAAGGTCAATGTTAAACGTACATATGTAGGTCTCCTTCAGGGGCCGCATCGCAGCGACCAATTGCACTTTAAATTAAATTATTTTTTATCGTGAAAAAGAATGTAGTGTGAAAAATGAAGCTACTTTTTGGCTTACTTTGGTTCCTTCTTAATTGCTTGCCAGACGTCCCGTCTAAAGTCGTAAAGTATTTGCAAACGTACTAACTTAGCTTTTTTTCACTCGGTCATAAACCCGGACAGTTGTATAGTAAAGGTCCACTCCGATGGTCATCGGCTGTCTCGCAAAGTCTCCGATTCCGAAGATATTCTTTGCGGCAATCGTAAATTGGGCCCCGTCCCCTTGGGTTTAGCCGGCCGTGCCGTGCCGAGTCGAGCCGAGCCGAGCGGAGCCGCATACGCTAATCGCCCCCACGCTTGGTGCGCCGCGCTCGCCTCGTTTTCCACCG
>DWGO01000140.1:0-15065 GCA_018247635.1 Eurytides dolicaon deicoon
CCGTGGAGCACGTGGCAAATCAGCACTTAAAATTGTTAATTATAAACTAACAAATTCATTGGTGCCGGCACCGGGATAAGAACTCAGGTTGCTCGAGGAAAGCGAGCTGTTAAAAGCGAGCGCCCGGACACTGAGCTGCCACCACTCGTGGCATAATAATTCAACTTTATTTGGTGAAAATCCTCACGCTAGTCCACAGTGAGAAATATTATTATGGGGCACATCAATAAATAAAGGAACAGTAATTTTATTCAAAATTCCATCATACGTCCACGTCTTTTGCGTGTCTATTGATTTTACATCGAATAACCGTTTAACGATTAGCTTCATTACTAACGTAACAAACTTATTATTTACTTACTGAGTATCTTTAATTAAAATGTTTTAAAATCAAACGTTAAAACCATAGACGTTATAAAGCATCATCATTTGGATTGTTCTTTCGTAGACTAAAAAAGGTCAGTCAATGACAAAGATCAATACGCACCATAAGCAGCTAGCAAATTACAAGAGTTAAAAAAATCTTAGCTCACATTTATTATCGTGGATATTAATGGCCTTATACTCATTACTAAAGTCATAGAAAAAATAGGTTGATTAATACATAAAATTAATAAAAAGCTAAAGATTATACTTATTCCAAGGTTTAATATAAACAAGCTGACCCAGAAAACGTTTACGTGAAATGAGACATATTTCAATTTTCATGTTGAAGAATTTACCACTCGTTCAACATAAAAAACCATTTCAACCTGTCCAATTATGCCAGATAAATAATTCCCGATAATAGAATAAAACAATGAAATAACGTGTACGAAATTGGTCGTATAAAAACATAACTGATTTAATTACTTAAATTGTTCCGAAACCTTAGTATTCTAGGCCGTTAAACATTTTAACACACATAGACCCAGAAAAACATCACGAAAAGTCGATTTAAGTATAGCCCGTCTGGGTAAGTAATTTGATCTGACCATTTAGAAGGATCAAATCGAATTTAAAATTAAGTTTTTGGCGAGAATAAACCGCAGACAGTTAATATAATCTATTGGAGTATACTCTGATAGTAAGCAGTACATATTACACGAACTGGCAAAGAAAGATAAAAATAAATCTAAAATATAAAAAGAATTGAAACACGGCAGTGGAAATATTACGATCTGTGGCTCAAGCAGAAGCAAATGTTGTTCACATTCGTGTATACATGTCGAGTATGTTTACGTTACAATACAATGACGATAAGCAAGTGATTTATTTAAATGTCCATGCTATATTGTGTGTAATGTATATGTTTTCTAATAGTCACATGGATCCTACTTTGATTATACAAGGAAACAAGGAAACAAATATCAAATAAAACTTGAGCACTCGGATCAAAATAACACATGATTCATAATCATAATCATTATTATTTATTCTTTACATATATTATATAACACCAGTACAATAAGGAATTAAAAAGGGCGGAGTTAGTGGCTGTAGACATTCTCTCACTTGGGGTGTGGTAAGGAATTGTGACAGAAGTAACGTAAAGAAATTTTTATAGTAATAAACTAGTTCAATCAAACAGTGACTGTTTTGAACTGAGCATCCTGAATTACTCTTCTGAAAAATCTGAAATCTTTTTTTTTATTATAGATGCAAAATTTTAACCAGTTTAAAACTAGGTTATTGCTCGTACTGTATTGTTTAGTCAAAAAATCTTATTTAATTATTTGTTAATTTTATTACAAATATAGGCCGATTGTATCTTAATGTCAAACTATTATATTCTATAGCAAATAACATGCGCCATAGAAAGTTTTACATATGTATTCTTCTACTTTTTTCTAAATTTGAAAGATTAGGGTATACCCCAAATATATGTACATCTTGATATCGAGTTTTTAACACGCAATTATTAATCATATCTGTTTCATTTTTAAGGTATCGTCTGTGGCTCATGAGGTGATACTGTCCCTTTCGTTCGGATTCTTCTATCCGGTGCTGTTGATGGAATTTGGATGCTTTGGAGTTCTTTTATTGCCACTCACTGCTTCAAGTGGACGTCGCTTTCCCAGCATTCTTAATCTACTTATGTGGCTGTCATTTTTCTTTGGTAACGGTATGTGTTCAGCACTAAACTGTCATATTATACCCACACGTGGGCCCTATTAATGCAAAAAGTTCGTCATAGGATAATCACAGACACATTACAATTTAGCTCTATATAAATATTTTTTTGGACAAAATAAAGTAACGAGACGAACAAGTCGTGCATCTATGCGATGATAAGTACCATATCTGTTCTTGCAACACATTTCTAAGTGATAAGAAAACTCTTTTATAGAGTCCATTTGGGATGGTTCGACTGCATTGCCAGTTATTCCAATGCCAAGCAGTAATGTGTAAACAGTACTGTGGTCCGGTTCAAAGGGAAATGTTTCAATTTTCAGCGTAATTGCTGGGCATAGAAGATATAACATCTTAAATTTTTGAGTGGCGAGCGAAGCGTAGGTCCAAGCAGATTCTTTGTGGCACTATGTTGTTATGTGAATGATTGTCGCTATATATATATATGTATATATCACGCCTTCCGATTCATTATTGAACTTGAAAGGAAAAACATTTATCTCTTTTATTTTCGATTACAGGTCTTCTATGGAGTCTTTATTCAATGGAATATTTTGCTCGGAAAAATTGCCCAGCATCCGAGAATGACAGCTTTTTTATACCTAAATCTTGGTCATGTCCGGAGATTGTGCTGAAACCAAATTGGACTTTTCAAAATCCTTTGCATATCATTATGTAATTACAATTACCTATACTAAAACCGTTAAAATTTATCATTAGTGTATATCTTTGTTATATCAACGTTATGTTTTTTTTTTTTTTTCAAATTATATTGAGATACATATAATCCGTCGGTAAAATTATGTATAAGTTTCTCATCTTCGAATCAATAATATAGTAAGATGCCAGTGATGATTTTTGTATTTTCGATTCCATAAAAGTCGATTCGACTAGATTGACAAAGTGCATGTAATATATGTGGTATATAGGTACATATGACATAGTTACGGAATAATAAAACTATCAATTAAATACTGATGATGTTTATTTTTAATAATTCGATAATAAATATCTTATACACTGTTCACTCGTTACAAATTTAAACAATAGAGCGACATTTAATTGTACTTTGTTCATAGCCACAGACTTCCATGTAATCAACTGCTCATGGATCATGGCATAGCTTTCGTGTACAAGTGTTAATAATTTTTCACAATGACACAAAAAAAATCTTACATGTATATACAAGATAAAAAGAATTTCCCCGCTAGCCTTTTTGTTTAAATACTTTATAATCCCTAATACAAAAGTAATATCAAGAAGCACGCTCCAATTATCAGTTTATGCATCTAATCCAACGAAATAACTAAACAAATGCCAAAAATTAATGCTATAAATATGTATATGACCTTATTAACTAAAATCGTGTTGATTTTATTTCTGGTAACTGACACCTATTGTTCTTTTTTGTTATTTATTTATCCTTTATTGCAAACCATTAAATGATATTACAACGGGCGGACTTAATACCATTTGGCATTCTCTGCCAATCAACTCGGTTAGTCTTATGTTAGGGAATTCTTCGTCCTTCAATATTTCTTAGGAAAAAAAATATGACGAGATAAGCACGTCGTGCACCAAATTGTAAAGGACGCGCTTGTCTATAATAACACAGCGCCATACAGTAGGTACCTTAAGCTATACCAGTTTGACTACTTGGCACTGCATTGTTACCTAGACATAAGACGGTCTATCTCTATACCCATTAATTTAACTAAGCATGAAGACACCTATTCTACCGCCAAGCAGTGATACCTACACGTAACTGCTTGGATAAATGTTACTACATTGGTACCACAAGGCTGACTCTTTTTTTTTAAAGGATAGAAGGGCCAGTAATGTGCCTCGACTCTGTAAAAGTCCTACTTCTTTTTATGAGTCCTATACGTTTATTCTTCTTTTGTACACCTTAAGCCTCGCCATGAACCAAAAAAAAATCCAAACGAGAAATGTTGGAGTGACCTCTAGTTTCGAGGCAATACCAGGATTTACTGAAGCACAGATTAAGGCCCAAACGAGGGAACATTTTAACTCCCTCTGGTGCTAAAAAATGTACCATGCTATCCGGAAAACTATAATCAACTGGTGAACTCGTACCAAAAAAAAATTTTGTCAGGAATTAAACCAAAGACATACAGCAAATTTGTCTTCAGTCTAAACTAAAGATAAAATAGAGAAAATAAGGTTGCTCTATACTTTCGACACGTATATGGTAACGTATTTTTTGTGAAGAGACAAGCTTTTTGTTTTTTACGAGTTAAAGTGACGAGACGAGCAAGTCGTGCACCTGATTGTAAGCTTCACGCTTGTCCATAACAACACAGTACCTCACAGAGCGTGCTTGTCTCTGTGTTGCGCTCGTCACCAAGAGATATTAGATGGTCTATCTCTTTGTCCTGTAATTGCACTAGCATCATTGCGCTTCAAACCAGAACACAGTAATGCTTACACACTACTGCTTTGGCGGCAGATTATCTGGCAATGCCGTGGTACTGCCCCAGTCGAACTCTGCAAGAGTCCTACCACTTATTCTGTAAGTTTTACTGACATACGTGCATATGTTCAGTCGTTACATTTTAGGTTAAATAATAAGTGTCTTTGTATTGTTGTTTCTTAGTTGGTTTAGGACATTACGGGCTGATCACTCAATTGCGTGAAAAGTAAGTGGTTTCAAAAAGTCAGTACAAACGATCAAACGTCACGCCGGTCATATCAGGGATCCATTCCATCAAGTTATGAGAGTAAAGTAAGAGTCGGTTTACCTGTGTCTGCTGAAACACTTATGGACAATGCATCCCACGCAAATTGTTGATCTCCTGTAGATCGGCATGTGAGAAATCCTTCGGGAGGACATAACCTATAACATTTTAATTAACAAACAAACAGACACAATTTCGCCCTTCACAATCCTATTGATAGAAAAGGCACCCTGGCCTTTTGTGAATCTGTTTTATTTTTTTGCAAATCATAATGATGAAAGTGTTACGCTCAGTGCCACTTAATATTTTGCATTAATTAAAAGATTCCAAATGTCTACTTGTCGCTGCGCTCAACCCAGATATAGATGTATAATATAAGTATATCTTTATGCCAGATGTTTCTACACAAACCTTGACTTTCTTATGCCTTATGTGAAATTATATTCGTGCTTTTAGTCGATGCATCTCTGTAAAACTTCACGGGGATAACGAACCTGTGGAAACATTGACCTTTACAATGGAGGACAGCGACAGCAGTTTCCGCAGAATAAAGATTGAGTTTTGCTCTTCTGTTATATTGATTAAACAAAACTCATTCATCTTTTCAGCTGTTGTGTTTGATATTAAAATTAATTTTTATTATTTAAATATTTTATTAATAGATTTATCAGAAAACATGGCAATACATTTTACAACATACTTTATGTTTAGTTCATGCAGTTTTATATACAATTCAAAGTGGTCATATTCGTGCACAACAAGAGTCCAAATAATAACTCCTCATATACATCAAATTTTAGGTTCCAACGTATATAGAAGAAAGGAAACTGTCAAATGATATGACAGTTTTCTATACCATTCTAATTATTACATGGTTTAACTAATATAGGACCAGACAGTTATACCTACTAAACTTGTCAAATTATAAAACCAGACATTATATACGGAATAATATTAGCTATTTACTAATAGTACTTCTTTTACTTCTTATATGTATTTACAAATCAATAAACAAATTACAATTAATTCAATCGTACTTACATTTTATATGTATATAAAACGAATTATTGTCAGTTCTTAATTATTTATACAATTAAAATATCTTAAGGATTAATTTAAATTATTACAAGAAAATTTTAAACAATTTTGTAACTTGCCTTAACTTGTGGGATTTTTAAAGAACTAAAATATATATTTTTTTAAAGTGGCACAAGGTTTAAAGTACCACTGCATTGCCGGATATTCTGCCGCTAAGCAATAGTGTGTAAGCACTACTGTGTTCCGGTTTGAAGGACAATGACGCTAGCGAAATTACAGGGCAAAGAGATAGACCATCTAATGTCTCTGGGTGACGGGCGCAGCATAGAGCCAAGCACGCTCTTTGTGGTTCTGTGTTAATAAGGGCAGGCGAGACGCTTGTCAACAGGCGCACGACTTGCTCGTCTTGTCACTGTATGACGTAAAAAATATATTTCAGTGTGAAAACTTCATGAGCAGTAATAATTTGCTTCGTGTCTCTTCAGTAAAAATGTCGAGAGTTTTGAGACATAAATGTATTACTGAAATAAAATATATTACAAAGACTTTTTGTGCTGAAATTAGGAAAATGTATTAATAGATACTGTAATCTAATTATAATTATTTATAAATTTCCTTAAATCTCTTAGAATTGAAAATAAGATTTAAACTTGTTATTTGTAATCTCAAACAATTCAAAAGCTCTACCACCAACCCCTGACGTCACTGTATTGAATTCTTGCCAATCATCGATGAAGAGAATGTTTAACTTTTACAGACCTAAGACTTTCATCATTACGAAATTATTTTTTTAATACAAATAAAAGCTATGTTTTACTAATACAAATAAAATTTTCTTAAATGCTAAAGTATGTGTACATAAATTTACATTGTACGAACAAAGCTAACCTTAAGTTTTCTAAAATTTATTACCCTAAAGTATGTCATACGTTAGCTTAACTCATAAGAATTTAAAGTTTCTTATTTAACTAACGAAATTTGCTTCCTAACTTTGAAAATTATATATAATAAAAGGTTTGCCGTTTTCCATTTACATTACTAAATCTAATTTACTAACTTTGAATATTACTTTTTGATTTAATCTTTTCGTTTTGAAATTTGGTACTTTCAAAAGGTACAAATTTTTATCATAAACACATAATATATTGAAACTGTAATAAATTAACTAAAAAATGTTTACAGTGTTGTAATGTCTTTCAAATTTAGTGAATCACACAATAGTTTTATTTCCAAAATTGGTATTCGTGGCTGAGTTTGTGAAATGTTTTTTTTTATGAGGCTGAGGTATATAATGTTTTCAAACCGCATACAAACCAAGAATTTCAAAAAAATATATTCTAGATGAGCTAATTATAAATATATAATGTTAATTTTTTTTTAATTAAATATAAATATATATCGTTAAAATTTTATGGACAGGCGCGCCGCTTACCATCACTTCTACGTCTCGTCTCATTTCTCTATTTAAAAAAAATTATATGTCTACCTCATATGTATGAAAACAAAAGCCATGTATGTATGTATTATTTAAAAGCTGAGGATGAAGATGATGGTTATATGTAAGACTAGCTGATCGCCCCGAGGTTTCACCCGCGCGATCTTAAATTCCCGTGGGAAATGCACACTTCACCGGGATAAAAAGTAGCCGTTTTTAGTAGCCTAAGTTACTCGTTATAGCATCAGCTATCCGCCAGTGAAAGTCCTGTTAAAATCTATTTAGCCGTTTCAGACATTAGCCGTAACAAACATAAAGACAAACAGAAGAAAATAAAAGATTTTTATGTAAGTTTAGCTTACCGGATCTTAAGTAATTTGTAATTACAGACAGACACTTCAATTTCATTTGTATGTATAGAAGAGAAAACTTAAATTAGTTAATAAATTAAACTAAAAAAAAAAGTAATTAGTGTCACCGGGAGCGAGGAACGATTCCCGAGCAATTTCTAGAATCACAAAACGATGGAAAAAACCACAAACAAAAGAACAGATCCTCCGACGCGGTGTAAGACACCGGCCGCGCGCGACCCCTTGATTTATTCCATACAGCGGGCGCCATAAATCTGTCAGGCGCAACACTATCTAGCCGGTGTTAGGCATTAATGGCTAATGACATAACACTGGATTAACGCGAATCTGGGCCACGGGTTCTCCTTCGACTGGCAAAAACGTAACAGAAGTTCAACAAATGTTCGACAGTGCTATTTAAATGTAGAAACAACAGATTTTACGAGATAAGGTGACGAGACGAGCAAGTCGTGCACCTGATGGTAAGCATCACGCCTGCCCATAAAACACAGTACCACACAGAATGTGCTTGGCACTGCTTGTGCTGCGCTCGTCACCCAGAGATATAAGATGATCTATTTCATTGCCCTGTAATCACGCTGGCATCATTGCCCTTCAAACCGGAACACAATTGTGCTTATACACAGCTTGGTGGCAGAATAACTGGCAATGCAGTGGTGCCGCCCTAGTCGTACCCTGCAAAAGCCCTACCACTTAAAGATGTAGAGCTAGATTGATTTTGGAAGTGGTAGGAACCTTAACTAATATTTTAAATATGAAAGTGTGTTGGTTGATTTTAGGGTCTTGGCATTATTTAAAGAAGCAACAAAACCACGGCATTGCAATCGATGCGAATGCTTATTGGATACGGAGAATGTCATAAAAATAATTTTCGTACCGGAAAAAATAACACAAAAATGTAAATTAACATAAAATCGAAATAAACCGAGCAAAGTCGCAGATGAAATGTAGTTTTTATTTAAAGTTGCTTCTCTTTCATGAAGCAACTGAGCAAGGAAATAATTTAGGCATTATCACTAACATAAACTAATTTTTTTATCGGAAAAACGATAAAAAATAACTTGCATGAATCCGTAGGAAATACTTATCGTAAAGGACTTTTAAAATTTTCATTTTTACAATCATCATTTACATTTTCAATTAACAATTTTCCGACGCTGATTTAATATTTCGTAGAGTACCAACAGCTTACAAACACCTTCTGCAACATAAGAAGGACCAATGATATGCTACACACAAACACAGATGTAAACCAATCATTTTATACTTCTTTTATAAGTGCTCTCTTGCAGAGTCCGACTGAGGCGGTACCACTGCATTGCCAGATATTATGCCGCTAAGTAATAGTGTATAAGCATAATGTGTGCCGGTTGAAGAGCAATTATGCCAGATTAATTATAGGGCAAAGGACCATCTTATATCTTAGGGTGAGCAATGTTCTTATGGGCAGGTTTGACGCTTACCATCAGGTGCACGACTTACTCGTCTTGTCACTTTTTCTCTTAAAAAAAGAAATGCTATATATTTTTTTTTAATTTAACGACAAATGCCAAAGGATCTTTCAATAATTGCCAACACCTAGTCTCCATTATGTTACATTGAATAATATTTTCTTAAAATATTTCATTACATTCATATCAAATATATTTTTAATTTATTTTACGCATTCTATCGTTTTTTTTATTTTAAACTTAAACTCGCAATATTTCAAACACTACAGCGTTTATGATTGCCGTCAACTGTCCATCGCAAACCATTTGTCCATTTTATAAGGTATTCGCTTTAATAGAAGATATGATAAATTACAAATTATGGCATTCATTACGACATGCTGATAAAACCCTAATTACATTTCTTTTAATGGTTATACCAAATATTTGAGCGGAAAGCTCGGACCTTGGTCTTATTATATTATTAATTTCCTTGTATAATTCAATTTATAATCAGCTGGGACTTAATGCAAAAGTTTCCGATTCAAAAACCAGCCTTCATTTAATTTGTTAAGTTAGTTGAACCAAATTAACTTACAATAGTAAAGCTTTAAATAAATATTTCTTACTTCTGTTAATGTCTAATGCAACCACAAAGACAAATTCAAGGTCTCTTTTTACAAAACATTATATAACTTAAAAAAGCAGGTCATTTTCTGAGCTTTGCTCGCGGCGATTTTCATTTCGTATTAGAATTCAATATTTTCCTAATTTTTCCGGGTTATAAAAAGCTATATTCATACATATATAGCTATATAGCTCTAGACTTAAAAAACTATAGCTTTACTGGACAATATGGCAACCGTTGCTCCCTTTCTTGCGTGATAGATGGACAAGTCAAAGAACTCGCTTTTGCGTTTGTAATATAAGTTAAGATAATATTTAGTCACCGCAATTGACCTTAAAGTCTGTGCTTGGCTACGACTGTTACAGAGGCAAATGTTTAAAGAGCATTATAATGAGGTCTGCATAGTTCAACATATTTGTATGCGCGCGCATTTGTATTTGCTCGTATGAATTCAGTTTTTACATAAATTATTACATAAACATGTTACTCTTCATTCCAAATGCTACATACATACGTATATGCAAAACAATCATCATATCGTCGTTCCATTATGACACGCAAAAAGAACAAACAGACAATTTTGGGTTTGTAACAAAAGTGAAAATGTTCTTCAGTTAATAAAATGTTTATCGCGTTACTTTCTAATCACCATGACTTATGATTACGTAACAAATATGTTGAAATTGTACATTTGTATGTACAGAATGGAACAGCTTTTTCTTAAAACTATATGGTGAGAAACGGACTGTTAGTACTACTTAATGATTTCTTCTATTTACGCGAATACTTGACATTATAAAATAAAACTATTTACGGATTTTATCGCGTTTATTTTAGTTTTTTAATTTTCCGACGTTTCGGCCGGCCCGTGGCCATGAACGCTGTAAAGTGTTTGAAACGTCGGGAAATTAAAAAACTAAAATAAACGCGATAAAATCCGTAAAGAGTTTTATTTTATAATGGTACTACTTATGTTAAGTACCGTCGCACAATTAATACAAAATCCGTGAGATAGATGTTGCTACTATAAGAATGGATTTTGGTTACCTCACTCATTTTTAATGGAACATAATTTTCCGAACACAAGCTACTACAATGATCGCAAATTTTCTCAAGATCATATTTAATTTTTGTCCTTATTTTTTTTTCAAATTCTGGCCGCGGCTCTGACTTTATGATTTTGATCTTATTTTTATTCCCTTTGACCTCCTTATTTTCCGCGATAAATATTAATCTCGTAATGAAATTTTTCATTGGAAGTTAAGACTTCGTATTTTTTAACACTCCTAAGTATTTCCTAATTAAAATGCTTACATTTTTTTATGAGATAAAGTGACAAGACGAGCAAGTCGTGTGCTTAATGGTAAGTGTCACGTCTGCCCATAACAACACAGCACCACACTGAACGAGCTTGGCTCTGTGCTGCAATCTTCACCCAGAGATATTAGATGGTCAATCTCTTTGCCTAGTAATTACGCTGGCATCATTGCCCATCAAACCGAAACACAGCAGTGCTTGACAGCAGAATAATTGGCAAAGCAGCGATACCACCCCGTACGGGCTCTGCAAAAGAGTCCTACTAGTTTTAGAGGTCTTTGATAGTACTTTCTACTTTTCTTTCTTATTGAAACAGAAGAATCTCAGACATTATATTACATCGAGCTACATATTATAGGTAATAGGTAGTTTGATTCAATGCAATGAGAGCACTTACCACCAATGTGGTAAATGATATGAGTGGTAAAGCTCATCTGACACATAAATAATATATTAATAAAAAGAAAACAAGACAAAGTACTTATAATGCATATTATTAGTATTCAAACATATTATCTCAAATCGGTAGTCAATACAACCAATGACTTAGTCGTGATTGGGTGTTCATTTCTGACTTATATGACATGATTTAAATACTAAGTAAAAAGAAGATTATTAAATATATTCATATGTAACTTATAAAGTTGAAACATCTTTTTATCCTGTTCAACATTAAAGCACTGTATAAAATCAGTTCCATTTCGAATACTTTTAGTTACGCGCCGCCCCGTTCAATATCTAACGTACACAAGGTACTCGTACCACAAGCAAACATAAGCATGAAGAGAATAAGTAAATAAGTATTTCCCGGTCCCCACGACACCCACACGTTTTCTAAGCGGGCAGCCAGCCTGAATAACATTTAACCCCTTTGAAATGTAAAAGCATTACGGAATGGAAAAAAACAGCACTTATGTACCCAGCGACTCAGATAAACCATCTCCCGTACAAAGCGCACAAAGATACAATGCCCCTGAAAGGGTTCAAGAACGCACTTTTAAATTAACAACCACTAACTCTAAAACGGCCTATGTCGCTATCAACCGCAAGCCAATATAAACCTTGAAATTTTACCGTTGTGAATTATTAAGAGATTATTATCGTTTGCACGAGAAATGTCCTTTAGGTCGGGTGACATTGCGATGCTCCTATTTAAAATAGGGCCGTTTACATTTTTCCTTTTCATGTCATTGTCTCTGGTCGGCAGCGCTTGCAACCGTCACGTTCCAATTTTGAAAAGTGTCGGAACAAAATGGTAGACGCTTTGTGCCTCGCCCTCAGTCATGACTGCCTCGAGTTCGGTAATTTAGCAGATGCTTTTTTGCTTTGACGTCCCGACTAGGAAGTCGTTTCTAATTTAATTTATGGACGGACCGCTTAATGATAATAGAGGAGAGCGAACAGATATCGTTCCGTTTGGAGCATGATTCGTAATAATTCGAGCCGCATGCCGATGTCAGAAATATCATGCCGGTTACGAGAGCAGTCATAGATACAACCTTCCATCAGCGAAGGCTGGTAAGGTAACCCAATTGGAACATCACGGTACCGTGTTTACAACTCGACAAAAAAACAGACCAATAACAAAGGGGCCGAATTTAAATTCCAATCGAACTTTGACACATGTCTGCCACCATAAACAATGGAAATTCAAATCATCGTCGCTCGACAGCCGCCGACCTAATGCGATTGTGGCGTACGCTCCGTACACTATGGCTCTTCATCTATAAATAGGGGTCTTTTCTTTCGCTTTTTCTTCACAAAATCTCAGCCGAGATCGGCCCGATAAGCTATCGCGCGCGAGATGGTCTCAATATCCACAGATGGCCTTGCTCTAAAGTAATCTCTCGTCTCGGCATGGTTATTTTTGTCAGTTTTTGCCGCGTCTCCTTTGGAAACGTCGCTTTGTCGTCTAATAAGGACATTATTTTGACGTGGATCACGCCGACCTTATAATGTAAACACTGATTGAGTACAGATAAATAAGACAATTGCTTTGACGTGAATGCGAGATTTTTTTGTTAAGTTGCGATTTAAACTTCGGTTTTGGAACTTGGATTTGGGTTTTGGTGTCACGTGTAAGCAGCTGCTAAAGTATTTTTCTATCTCTTATCTATGTTCGAGGAGATATTGCCAAATTTTAAAAATACGAGACGAAAGTGTTTAATATGAAGTATGATAGTTTAAGTTTGTTTACTAATAACGTATATGGCTGTCGCATAAAATTGCATATGTTTAAGCAAGCTATCTATAAATCAGTGTTGAAAACACTCGTTAATATTATAACACTCCGCTTTTAACGACTGTAATGATTTCAAAGCCGCTACTTTAACCGTTTCAATTTTATTTCACCTAATGTCGTTAAATTAAGCTGTAAAGTAACCATATCGTAAGGTCTCGTTACAAAGCTGGCAATGTCACGCCACAAAAATGGCATTTGGAACGCTCTGCGGTTTCTGATAAGCTGCACGATATCATTCTGTTTTGAAATTATGAATAAAAATCAATCGAGAATCCAATTATTCCAAAGCTTTTAGCATTTACGACAAATACAATATGGATTCGAAGTATTTTAAAAATTGGGTTGTCGCTAGCGTTATTTCTAAGTATTTACTTAGGTCTCCGTCTGGAAATTATAATATAAAGTCCGACAGTATAAAATAAGACAGTTGGGGCTCTAAGATATTGTAATACTGGGGATGGACCACAAACTTGCCAGTTTTTTCTAACGCAAAGGATATTTTGATGATCATATATGGTGTCCTAGCTTAATCTCTTGATCTTGAAATCAACGTTATTAGAGGAATTGATAGAAAGATAGAGATCATCTTCTTAAGCACAGCATATAGCTTCTCTACGCTTTGCTCAAAGAAACACAGCTTGGAACGTTGGATTATTACGAAATACTAAATAAGCGACAAGCTTATCGATATCAATATATTGATATTGATATCGACAAGCTGTTTAATTCCATAAAAGAAAAAAAAACATGTAAATAACGGAATTGTAAGATATTTATTTTGTTTTATAGTCAGAATATCCAAGGCTATTATGCTATCTACTTAAATTCACTAAGTTATTAAGATACAGGGAGGCAGCCGGTTCATTTAAAGTTTATTGTTTATTGTCTCCCAATGACTCTTACAACCCGTATTGTAAACATCCGTGGGTGACGTTGGCATTTGAATGGTAGCCTTTAAGTGCGACATTACGTTTCCGCAAATACTTCTAGATGCAATTTCCTCAATAATCACATTCATACATTTCATTCAACATCAAATACATGGCTCTATCATAATTAAATTCAACGTTTTATACATAGTAAAAGGTAATAAACTTTATTGGTAGCACAGAGCCGTGGTTGTTCAGCGATCGGGCGCTCTCTTTTATTTTAATACACTAGAGCAACCTGAGTTCGAATCCCGGTGCTAATGAATTTGTTAATTTGTAATTAACAATTTTAAGTGCTGATTTTCCACGTGTTCAGCGGCGAAGGAAAACTTGGTAAGGAAAACTGCACATTTATGAAACAATAAAGAAAATCTTAGATATGTGAAGTCCGCCAACCCGCACAGTGACAACGTGGCGGTCTGGCCTAATTCTCCTTTATACAGAGGAGATCTATGCCCAGCAGTGGGGCTTGTATATTGGCTGTTACTACCTAGTAGCTACACAGCAAAATTAACAATCGATTCTTTTATTTCAGGAGCCAGTTAAGTCCAGGGGTTACTACGGTCTCACAGAATCAATACTCATAATAAAAGATTTTTTTTTATTTTAACATTTCATGTAAGTACAAGTCTGTACTAGAGTTCTCTAAGTGGTAGGACTCGTGCAGAGTCCGACTGAGGCAGTACCACTGCATTGCCAGATATTCTGCCGCCAAGCAGTAGTGTGTAAGCACGACTGTCTGGTTTGAAAGGCAATTATGCCAGTGAAATTACAGGGCATGGAGATAGACCATCTAATATCTCTGAGTGACGAGCGCAATACAGAGCCAAGCACGGTACTGGCTGGTACCGTGTTGTTATGGGC
>DWGO01000141.1:0-15049 GCA_018247635.1 Eurytides dolicaon deicoon
ATATAACACGCTCTGTGTGGTACTGTGTTGTTATGGGCAGGCGTGACGCTTACCACCAGGCGTAGGACCTGGTCGTCTCGTCACTTTATCACGTACAAAAAAAAACATATGTTATCGATTTTAATATGTATTTACCTATGCTATCGATTCTGGCTAGCATCGTTTTTTTAGTAATTATTAAGACCTTAATGATAATCATATAATTGAATTCGTGTCCTATGCGAGATATTTTAAGCAATTTTGTGGTAAGTTCTTACAAATTATAGAACTAGTTTCTAGTTATGAAAATTCATATGGTGACTTAAATTGTAGAATTGCTTAATAAATAAGGTTTCGGAATCAGAACTTGTATATACTTACTCCTTTATCTCAAATTGCCATTTTTTTTAAATAAACTTGAACTTATTGTAAAATACTTTTTCTGTTTATAAAAAATGGTAAAACTAAGCCGTATTCCCTTATCATCTTGACTTATGGTAAGTAGTAACGAAGTCTAAAAGGCTATAAAAGCCTAAGTAAGCTTTATGAGTTTAGTAGGCTAAGCCTTAGTACGTAGGGTAAGCCTTTGTACTTGTTTTAATTGAAAATTGTATCTGGACACGGTTAAATATAACTTGTAAAGATAGAGAGGTTATAATGATTTAGCAATTTTTTTAAGGAGAAAGTGTGATGAAATGAATAAGTCTCGTGCGTGCCTGTGACACTAAACGACTCTTGCCCTTGTCAACAATTTGTCACACATAACCTATTGGTCTCTGCGCTGTGCTCGTATCCTAGAGAGTTGTGATTGTATATCTACAAGCCGTATTTATGCTGGCAACATTTTCGAAAACCGTTGAAAGCGGAACACAGTTATACCTTCAGATTACTTTTTATCGGTAGAATGACTGACAAATCAGTAGTGGTACTAACCAACCAACTCTTTATATCGACGTTTAACTACTTTATAAACCTAAGAACTTGAAATATGTATTATCTAAACTGGTTTAGTAGTTTCTAAGATATCTACCGAAAACGACATGCGTTTGCTGAGGCAAAACTGCATTTTAGTTAATAATGTAGTAAATAATTAATTGAAAATGTTTGTTATAGCAAATTAACATTGAAAATGAAAACGTGATTTACATTGTCATTCATCAAGGGCTGGAATATTGTTAATAATATGTAAGTTCCTAATATATTCTCGTGCAGGGTCGTTATGTAAATCGAATTAGAATACGAAGGAAAAAAAGCTCACCGCTCGTTGCACGCCGCTTGTCGTTGCTCCAGGCTCTCCTTATAATTGCAGGGTTTCACCCGAAAACCTCCAATTATAAAATAATAGCAGATGCGGATCATAGTAATAACAATTATTATCACGCTCGCCCCGCCATCATTATCTTTGAAATATGGCCGAAGATCTGATCGGCGTATGCAAACTTGGAATCCTTAAGAACGCACGTGATCACAGTGCGAATTGTACGCCATTTTATTCTCATCCCAATCTCACGGCGACTCAGTGATGTTTTTTTTTAACTCATACTTAAAATCATTATCAATAACAAATGCGAATTCGTATTCATTCGAATATTTTGTTAATGATAATAAATCAATTGACTTGAGAGAGATAAATATATTATTATATCGTTAAACATTTTAACGGTATTTTAAAAATCAACTGTTAAGTTTTCCGCCGGCACTTCTCAGTAGAATTGCATTCCGAGCGGATGGTAATATCTTCGCCAACTAAAATGTAAAAATCATTCAAAAACGTGGTTGTAAAGTCCTATATAGATAAGGTAATTTGATTTGATTTATGGCGTATCCGGGTGATTTTACATTGAAGTTTACCAAAGCGGTTCTTGTTATTGTGTAGCGTTAATTGGCTAAGCTTGTAAACGATAATGCATTGCTAAACTATAATAGATGGACGGATAATTCTAAACGTTGGCCTCGGAATTATAATTATATGTCGAAATCGCGGTACATTTGATAGCATAAAATAAAGCTAAGCTGCAACTTGTCGATTATTCAAATTCCCGATCAAGTGTACGGCGCCGCCCATTTGCAGTCGCAATCTTAATAAAGACTTCCTAGATCCACTACGAAGCGTATTTAATTTTTTTTATTTTAATGAAATATCGTTTCCCCACGTGTGTGTAAGCTTAATTAAAGATGGCGTTTAATTAAAGTTAATCGTTGAGTGAAACGGCGAGATGAGATCAGTGTCGACGCCGGGACGCAGTGGGCTCGAACACGTTTTGTATAATTGCATTTTGATTATAATACTAGTTAGCGTTTTGGGTAGGGTTTTGTTTTTTCTACGACAGGCTGTGATGTTAAAGTTTGTTGTGTAGTAATGTGTTTACGTTTACTAGGATCTATGAGTTGGCAGCAGTGCAGCGCATATCTCGTCCGCCGGCCGTTATTACATCGGCAGCCCGGTCGATTAATCATTTCAGCTCTACCGGATAATTCGGCGGTTGATTTAGTGAAAAGCAGCATGTTATTATGGGATAAATCTCTATCTAGAAAAGCTAAGAAGGCCTAAGCCCGCTGATTTACGACGCCCCCGGCGACCGCCGAGTTCCGTTTGATTTGTGATTCCCCCGACTTTGTTTCGCTCGTATTTAGTTGATTTTAAATGAACGGCTTTAAAATTATAAGCCAGGGTGTATAATTATATCGGTCGGGGCATTTGATTGTTGCGTTTAGCGTGGCAAATATTAAAGCGAAATATTTATATACGTATTTAAAAATGTTTTTAGTTCTCGTTTCATTCGATTTGGGTATTTATTGTTTGCGTCTTACAAGAATCGAAGGTGAGACACCCGAAAAGGCGAGCAACTTACCCTTTGGCTGATTCCAGCCGTTATGCGCTGTCAGATAGCATCTTGATTTATAACGGCTATCCGCCACCCTCGCCGTTCCCCAATTCTGTATTTCTACTTTCTCATGCTCTTGAATACCTTTTCTTTGCTGAGGTAGTTTCTTAAAAATCTTATTTCGTATGAATTCGCACCTTAAACATTCAACACTTTAAAGAGAGCTTTGAAACACATAGCATTAAACACATTAAATATGTATAAGAAATATTAATCGTCTTAGCCTTTGTGCCAAAAAATGTGCATAACAATACTAACTCATACAATTGCCAAATAGAAATTTTAAATACATATCTTTTGTTTATATATCCTTCGTTAGTTTCTTTAGATTTACAGTACAAATCCCCGGTAAGAACGTACGGTTGAACATACATATAATATATCGATACGCTTTCAATTCTACGTCGGTGCCTAGTAATAATTAATAAGTCTATCGCTCGGCCATCTCGAGTATTTAGAGGCGTAGTCCGATGCGGAAAATTAATGAAGTCTTCCGCGGAGTGTTTCGCGGTTTAATGGTCGCCATTAATTTTATCTCAACAACAGGCCATCTCGCGACGACGCGCCCGCCCGACCGCGCCGTCTCCTCGGAATAAATGCATGGATTTAATTATAGATGTTAGAATGTTCTTTTTTGCATTACGATCTTTTAGTTGTCGTGGCGTTACGGGCCATTGGATATAAATTTACATCCGTATTTAAGACTAATAGAGTAACATTTTCATGTATATGTAATAGAAGACTATTTGAAAACTGTATGTTTTTGTATAAATAGCGCATTGTTTTTTAGTAAGCGGTGGGACTCTTGGAGAGTCCGATTTTTTTTTTACGTGATAAAGTGACGAGATGAGCAGGTCGTATGCCTGAAGGTAAGCGTCACGCCTGCCCATAACAACACAGTACCACACAGAGCGTGTTTGGCTCTGTGTTGCGCTCTTGACCAGCGAAATTACAGGGCAAAATATTGATAAAAAAAATATTTTGTGTACTTCTTTAGTCGACTTAATTGCTCGTGATTGTAATTCTTAGACTATTTACTTGTACCTAACGAACTTACCCGAACGTACACGAGCGACTGTTACCCAATGAACTTAGGAACGAACAACGAAGTCGACTGTTTTGATAGCGAAAACCAGTTGAAAGATGAATTAGTACTTAACTTTAATTAGCTTAATTTAAGTGTATTCTAAGAAAAAACATGTATTTATAGAGATAAATACATGTTTTACGAATTTATTACTGAAAAAGATACAGTTAAATTTCATATATAAAAGAACCCATACCAATGTTTACAGTATGACCACTCTTGAGATTAACTATTATGTGTATATTCTTCCTCCTCGCGCCATTTTCCTCATTACTGAGAGTCGTGATTCCCTATTGTGTCAATGTGTATATTATACGACTTTAAACTAGCAAAACTAAAAATTAAATTGATTAAGGACATGACATAAAACATCGGAATTCTGTCCAAACATAACAAGAAATTCAATATGAAAATTAAGGAATAAAAATTGTTACTCAGTTATCGATTTTTGCTTCATTAATAACGATATTTATATCAAATATTCGAACATTTAAATCTTAGTGACATTTGAAAAACGTGTTTTAATAACACTTATGAAAATATCAAATGTCACTCGAACTTTATTTATGTGTATATGAATTCGTACCAGGATATACATAATGCCGACTGAACTCTTATTTCGAACAACTTATTTATTTTCACCGATATTCATCATTTAAATCTAAGTTCGTCGTAAACACATCGAGGTGCAAATCCGTAGTTATTTTCCCACATTCCTTCATCATACAGCACCAAAGTGTCATAATCAAACTTAAACGCATCAACGCCGAACAAGATATTCGCAAAAAAATGACAGCAATAACGCATTCGTGTGACAATATTTACAATTGCATATTCGACGAAGCATTATGCTCATGTACAATTTATCCGATCGGAGATAATCTTGCACGATATGCGAGACATGTCGTTTTATCTCATTTGTAACACGTGTGATACCTTCCCGATACGGGCGTATTGTGACGGACGGTCGGCCTCCATTGTAGGGGCTTTCAATACGCACATTCAGCGTGGGGACATCTGACGACCGCTTCCTATGCAAAATTCGCCTAATCCCGGAATAAAGGCGAGAGATTTGAACGTTTCCGCAGAACTCGCTATAGGAACTGAACAAGTGACCGAGTACAATGGCGGGACCATTTCGAGATGTTCACTTGACATGATATAGACGCACTACGACAATGTTTACATGTATAATAGGATTAACGATGAATAGGGAATTGTGTTTTGAAATGTTAAGATGTTAGTGGATGTACTTATCGTCGAGAGTACTTAGATAAGCACTCGAATAGTTCTCACGTTTTCGCTCGCAGATGACATCAAATTACGGACCTACTTACATGAAAGCCTCTATGAATATATTGCTATAATCAAAATTCTAAAAGAATATAATGAAGGTTACAAAATAACTAGACAACGTATAGTATTATATTGACTAAGTTCAATTAGCATATGTTAATTAATCAAATTCTAAATGGTAGGACTCGCAGAGTCAGACTGGTGTGGTACCACTGCATTGCCAGATATTCTGCTGCCAAGTAGTAGTGTATAAGCACTACTGTGTTCCGGTTTGAAGAGCAATGATGCCAGCGACATTACAGGGCAAAGAGATAGACTTACCATTAGATTTGCTCGTCTCGTCACTTTATCTCTTAAAAAATTAAAAAATAAAAGTGGCGAAAAGTCGGCAATTGACTTTAAGTGCATATTGTTTAATAATCAAGACCTTAAAATTTGGTTCGGTCGTTTTAATCTTTTTAGTTAATCAAAGTAAAGACAGGATTTTGAGCTTACAACTTTCATATTGTTAGGGATAAACTGAGTCATTATTGAAACTACATAAAAGATTTATTTTTTTTAATATAAAAATCGATTTTAATAGCCTTATAGAATGAAATTTGTATGTACTTAGAGGGCCGTAGAGATTGTGTGAGGCATGGAACTTAAAAAATGAATAAATAATTTATATTTTAATTTATTGAAGCTTTGATTTTTTTTTAATTAAAGTATACTTTTATCTTATATGATCGCTCGATACATTAGAATCGTTATTCGTTTTAAAAAAGTAAGTAAGTAACAGCCTATATGCGTCTCACTGCTGGGCGTAGGCTTCCTCTGTACTGTGATTTTTTTTATTGTGTCTTAAATATGCTCACGATGTTTCCCTTCACCGTTAAGCAGGTGACAAATCAGCACTTAAAATTGTTAATTGCAAATTAACAAATTCATTGGTGCTGGCACCGGGATTTGAACTCAGGACCACTGAGCTACCACGGCTATATATTATAAGCGTTATTTAGCAATTATATTTAGAAAAACGAATACTTCACATTGACCCTTAAATATAGAACATGTGTTACAGTGATTTGACAACACAGCGTTTTCACTATATCTGCCTTAATCACAACTCGTCGACATCGCACCCGTGTCCACTGATAAAACTGTTTAAGAACCAGCGATAATGTACAAGAGTGCCGTATCAAACATGAAACGCATGTACGCACCACTGCAACTTATAAAGATACAGTTAGCGGCGTAAATCGGACCAAATATTAATTGTTAGTAACCAGGATTGACATTGACAGTTAGACATCTAACACTTTAAGTCCGTCCCGTGACCCTATAGTGTGTTAATTTAAAATCCGTAAATAGTTTTATTTTATAATATCCTTTATGTATTTATCAAGTGTTTACGTGAAAGTACTGCTTACTTGCGTAGGTATATAAAAAAATAACTCAAGTCAAGTATAGGCATCAAAGTTACGTAGTACCAATTTGCGGCGTTGCGCACGAGAAATGGGGCAATTTATATTTTGATAGAGTTCCACGAAGGTGCCCGTTTGGCTCACAATCCGAGATCGTGGAAATATTGAATTATTACAAGCGAGTCAGAAGGCAACTGCTTCGGGGCAACGCTGTGGTATGTTATATTTCTAGTCGTTTTATTTGTAATAGCGATTTTCTTGGTTTAGTATTAAGTTACAAATGACGAAATACACATGCCTTTTAGTTTATTTAAAATAAAAAAAATAATAACTAACGTAAGAAAAGCGTCTTATAAAATAAATATTTCAAACTTTTAAGGGTTTGGTTAACGCCTGAAGAGGCACCATTAACGTTATGTAAAACTACCTAACATTACCATATTCCGATTTAAAGGACAATGTCACTAGCGTCGTTTCTGCATAGAGTAAAGAGATATAAATCGTGACGACGTACGTAGAAGAAGTACAGGGTCCAATAACTATTTGACAACACACACAAATATCTGTGTGGCAGTATGTTGTTATGGGCAGTCGTTTCGCTTACTATTATCCACACGACTTGCTTTCCTCGTCATTTTATTAAAAAAAAAAACAAATAACCTCAACGGCATGCCGTGTCCTTAAATACAAGACACAATTAGAAAACATATTCCGCTTGTCAATAGTTTCGAAATAAGTATAACTCCTTAGTGACCATCATCGGAAGTTCGAATTCAGTTCCTCAGTTCCCAAGTCGATATCATTTATCGTGGACTGGTCCTTTATTCGAGTTGTAATAAGCTTTTTGATTCCATCAATTTGCACGTTAAGCACAAAAGACATTTATAAAGTGTACATAAATCAAGGCCCGCGCAATCTATTCGTAGAGTCGAGCCGGGGCGACGGTAAATGGATACAGTAATCCAATCACCGGAATCAATGACCGTAACCGGCTTATCAGCACCGGATCGCTTGCTCGATCTCCGATGTCAACGGGAAAAAGATCCGCAGTGACGCGATTAATGAAACTTGATGAAGCGGAGGTTCCGTTCCGCGTTGCGGATATGCGATATTTTTCTTTTATAAGAAACTTGTTAAGTACTTTATGACCATTTTACTTAATAATAGTACCGCACTATAAATACAGCACTATAAAGTTTTGAACCTATGTTTTTAGAAGCCTATTGTCCCTCGTAGACATCTAAAACACCAATGGTTGCATGTCACCAACGATTCAAAGAGCTTGTACTCTCCGCGATTGGTTTTCTCTGAGGGCTTCTCTGAAGGATTCTGCCCAATCGTGCAACAGCATATGTATATTTGCGTGACTCTGACGCAATTAATTCTTTAGCTCCAATTCTTATATTTTTTGTCTTCGATTGCAATTCACACTAATGTAGCTTTGCTCTTAGCTGTTAGCTGATACTTTATTGGTAGGTTTGTTTTGTTTAATTAAATTAATACTAATCCATATTATATTAAATCTGCTTCACGTGTTTTATTTCGACTCTTTTTATAACGTCTCATTAGGTTTATTAAAACAGTATAACTTTTATTAAAACAATACATTGGCTCCACCCGAAAATTTTGATTTTTAGATATCACTTTTTTATTTTCCCGGAAAAATTCTCTTTTCTCTACGTCCGAATTATTTTATTTATGGCAAAATTATTTTGATCCCTTGCTACGAGAAATATTGACAAACAAGGACCAATTTTTATATTAGATTTCTTATAAACGATGGAGTATTGGTCTAAAGACTTAAGAAACAAGACTAAATATCTGCTGGACTAAAACAAAATTTGCACCTCCAGATTCATTTTCTAATTTAGTTCTACTGTCAAGGGACAGACTAATTCTAATGTATAACACTGATTTGTTCAGAGTACCTGCTACCTACTTAGGCTAATGTTCATTTATAAGGTTCGTTAAGGATGGCGTGTCCAAAATCGATTTGGGGGTTTCATTATTTACAATATTATATAATGTTTTTATTTATTTTATAAGCGTTGGATCCAACGAAGTGATTTCGAGCCATCGTTAAATTTGGTTTCGTTTTATAGATGAGGATTAAAACATTGTCGTATACATGTCTATAAAACTGTCTGCAAAGTTTTACAACTCACACACTAAAGTTAACGAAGGATGGAAGGGATATGATTAAATTAATTTTGTTTAGGTACTATTACTTTACTTAATAAACTGATTTATTTAACTAGTCTAATTTAGTCATATATGTTGGGTTCGGGGATTAGGTTGTAGGTGAATTATTTGTGTCAAATTATTTTTATATTGTTAACGATTTAGTTCATCATCATCATCAATCAACTCATTTATTTTACTAGTTTAATTTAGACGTGATATTTTTAAGAGAAGCGTTAGTTAGTTGAGAGAATAAGGTGAATTATTTCGCGACAACTGTGGTCCTTACATTGAATATTGTGAGCGTATTCTCTCGTGGCAATAGCTACTTACCTCGCAGCACCCGCGCCCAGCCGAGCGTGGCTGAGTGCAGGAAAGGTTCTAAAGTGAGCCGAGCCAATCCCAAATGATGTTCCCGCCAACGGGGCGGCGGCGAAAATGCTTCTTTCGATTTACTATATACCTAAAATTCCCCAGCTGCTTTAAATGGCGCGGATTGATGCGTGTTATTATGCTTTCAAGTTAGAAAGTTTAATGGAAATCACATAAGTTAATTGCAAACTAAGGATTCGTTTTTTGTACGAGATAAAGTGACCAGACAAGCATGTTGTGCGCCTACTGGTAAGCGTTACGATGGGCAAGGGTCCATAACAACAAAGTACCACACAGAGCGTACTTGGCTCTGAGCTGCGCTCGTCACCCAGAGATATAAGATGGTCTATCTCTTTGGCCAGTAATTACATTAGCATCATTTCCCTTCAAACTGCCTTCATTCTTCCGCCAAGCGGTAGTGCTTACACACAGTAGTGTACAGCAGTAGCTTGGCATCAGAATAACTGACAATAAATACAATTGTCCCGCCCCAGTCGAACTCATCACATACAGTACAATTCCAATCGCTTGAGGCCAATTTCTTAATGATGAAACCTGGCGGTAGAATAACTAACAATGCTCCATAGCAGTAGTACCCATGTACTACCCCAGGCACACTATGCAGTAAAGTTATATCACAATTAGCTTTCTTTAAATTTGATTGATTAACCTTATTAAATTTATATCAGAATACCTTTAAATTGGCAAGCACATTAATCGCAAAGTCAACGTTCACGTGCAAAAGAGTAATTGAATTAATAATTGGGAAAATATCACCGCCGATAGTGCTCCGAAGATGAGATACGGCATCGGCAACAGCAACTCGATTGGTCGCCGCGTTTTTTTTTTGTAGCTCAATTGGGCGAGTGTTCGGCTTTTTCGGTCGGCTTCGTTTCGTATCTTCTCTTTTGATTCCTGCTGCCCAATTAAGTGAGCTTCGGATGGTGTAAAAATCCGTTACGTATTGTTTCACGATTTCGGCCCGACTTTGAACAATAAATTGCAATAAAATAAATTGCCATTATTCTTTAGTCGATTGCACCATTTACAACTGACCGTTCAAGCCTTGGTGTGTTTTTTTTTTTTCATCTTTATTACAATTTAAATTCGGAACACGTTTTACCAATGCCATGTGTTTTTGAATTTCTATCTCATGTGCGTCTTATTCCAGCTATACCAGCTTTAAGGTGTATGTTGACTCTTAAATGATACATGCAGAATGCTTTTTATTGGTATGGTATATAGCTCTGCCGCTGTATAAAGTGATAGTCTGTTTTATAACATCGTTGTTGACTTGTATATAACATTGTTTTCTATAATAAACACATATTCTGTACAAGTATATCTAGCAAGCAGTAAAGCGTTTAGTATTTTTTTTTAATAAAGTTTAACACTATGTTCATTGACAAGGTAAATTTATTTGTAAACGTCTAGTTTTCGTTGTAGTTATAGCTATTCCGATTTACATATACACATGTAATCAATGATAAGTTGCGGCATTCGGTCAGACATAATTAACTGAAACAATTACATAACACCGCCTAGATTGTCTACATGCGGATTGAAATTATGTTACACAGATACATCTGAGATTGCTTAAGTGTGTTGTGTGTACTTGAGGTGACGGGATATTGGGAAATTTTCCTTGCCTTACCTTGTAAATGACATTCTTCGATAAGAAAACTAAACTATCGTAGGTTTCTTAGGTCGTAGAAATATAATTGTCATTGATACTGTTTATTGTAGTCCACTTTATTTTAACTTTCTTCTAATGTAATTTTAAAAACATTACAGCAATAGGCCCATAAAAAGTGGTATGTGTCCATTGGGGTAAATTGCTTAAGCCGTCTATTTATTATTTTTTTATTATTTTCCTGCTGTCAGAAATAACACCATTCTCCGAAGTCAATCGATCCTATCAGTTACAACGTCACTTAACACAGTGATAAATTTAAGCCCAGATGTTAAGAATGTTTTACTTAATAATTAATACTATTAAGCAGTAGAGGTATATTGACCAATTCCATTGCCCGTCTAGAAGAACTCTCGTAATTATATATTTATAATGTTACATATATAAGATGACCGTCCTTATAGAAGTTATTATTAATTCATTAAAAAAGTGCCGTATATTATAAAATAGCGAAATGATTTTTAAATTAAACTATCGTTTATTACCTATCATTTATATCATATGTACGTGTAATACAAGGCTCTCGTGAATCAGAAATTAGACAACTCACTCGAGTATGACGACATTTCTTTTGTAAATATTTACACATCGCTATTCTAACCCTTCGCTCGTTCCTTCTTTTCTTATTTATTTACTACAATGATTATTTCGTTTACGGCGTTGTTTGCATCGGGCCCGAGCCGTTCGAAAAACACAAACACTCCTCATAATCTGCAATCTTTCCGAGCCGCGGCTTGGGGCGTGTTCCGACTCCTTTGTCCGTCGATGTATCAATAGAGGCACGACCTTTTGTTGGCGAACGATTCGCCTTAGCAAACATGAATACACGGAAGGGTTGGGTTTGTCTTTGTGTACGCTGGCCGCCTTCAGGTGCGTATGTGAAGTGGCTTCGAATAGTTGATAAGCAACGAGTGGTGTATCCCTTCCTTTTCTTTTTATTAAGGGCCACGCGTTTGGTCTGTCCTATCGTATTCATATACTGAGGCTTCCGTAGGCCTTAGATTCGGATCATCGTGTGGAGAACTAACGTTTAAAAAATCTTACATGTACCTTTAATAGCTTAATCAGAATTAGTTTAGTTATTTAACCGTAACTAAAGTGATTCTTTATTAATTCATTCAGCCTTTATAACTTTATAATTGTAATTTTGTCTTATTGAAAATGTTGCCTTAAGCTAGATAGTTATGATAAATTGCCAGGTCCTATGAATAATAATTCCTTGACAGCAGTATACTACTTCGTACAAATTTGTTGTGTATTTTTTTTAATAATGGGTAAGGTGAAATCTAAATTTTTCCCAAACGCCCCCAAGTCAGCAATATAATGAAAAGCGGAGCAGATTTCTCTTACGTCCGACGTTAACAAAGAAACACAAATAGGCCATTCGGACCGGATCTACGCTTAGAAACGACTGGCATAAATCATTCTGCGGCTAGGGCGCCCGCTGGAAAAAAATTACCCAATAACTACAACTCGGCAACTCCACGGGAGAGAGCCCAAGCAAAAACAGAGGATGGATGGACAAATTTACGCTTAGTGACTTATTTATCCCTCAAGCGCCCTTAATTAACGGGGAAATTCTCCTCGGCGGGGCGGCCGCAGATTTCCCGTTACGGGGGAAAAAAATAAACCGTGAAGCGAAATCCGCCGAATGTACAAGCCCGCTCTAATATTCATTAGCAACGTGACGGGCAAGAAATCCTGGCTAATTATTCATCGGGACGATACGGTATCCGAATAACTAACACAGTCCACCGTTAAATGGTAGGCGAGATAGAAAAGTTTTTAACACAATTATTCGGCGTTGAAGTATCCCGAAAAGTATCATCTCTAAGTGGCCTATCACTTAGAGATGCCGCCCCAGTCAGACTCTGCAAGAGTCCTAACTCTTGCAGAGTCCGACTGGGGCGGTACCACAGCATTGCCATTTATTCTGCTGCCGTCTGTGTTAGCATAAGAGAAAGAACATCTTATATCTCTAAGTGACGAGCGCAGCACAGAGTATTGTTATGGTGAAATTTATCTCGATCAATTCGAATTTTCTTTGATTATGACTTTACTGGAATAACAATAACTGTAATATAAAACGTCTAATATCAAAATGTTGCTTTCGCATTGAATAAAAATTATTATCGGAATTCCCTTATTCCCAAAGCATTACCTACTATGCAAATCGAGTGCTTTTAGTAAAGACTGAGATCTTGAAGAAAAGTATTTGGGTTACCCATTACGTATTTATAAATTTCAAAGTGATCTTATATTTTCGGAGCTTTAAAAGGCGACTCTATAAATGAATACAGTCTATGTACCTAAATGAAATCTTTATTTTGAAATACTAATACATAATTAATTAATTAAGGTGATTTACTTTCCAGCCTTTCAAGTGTTGAGACTCAATCCTAAATTTCGATATTATTAGAAACAATAAAAGCTGTCAAGGTTAAAAACTTAACAGCTTTTATTATGGATCCGGTAAGTTAGAAATTTAAATATTGTCTAGATCATCGTTACAAAATCTGAGCATTCGCATACTAAATAATTAGAGCGTAATAGGTTTTTTCTAGGAAAATTAACAAGATATTAATTTATTAAGTATTAATTAAAATATTTTACCAAAAAGTAATACATTTGTATTTTGTGCGCCATGAGCTGTGATAGCCTAGTATGCGTTCGCTTTAAATTAAATTTTTATGAACACTGTGCGCTATTACTAGTGACGAAAAAATGGATGTATAAGTATTATGTAATTAACAATTTTTGTGGCCGTAAATGATTGACGCTGAAGGAAAGAGTACATGGCTACTGCACTATGTTGGAAAATCGCGTATCTAAAATCCGTCATAAATGGCGGGTTAGATTCGTCAATCCACACTAGGTGTGGTCGCTTATAAAGAAGATTAGTGCCAAAGTATTAAGAATTACTCTCATAAACATATATCATATACATAAAGTACGTATATACAATGAAAGTTCTTACGATGATAAAGAAAATTTTGCAACAGAATAGTTAATATTCGACAAAATAAAAAAAAATCGTTCGATCTTGTATAACGTACAAAACAATCGGTAGAAAGGTGCACTAAACTTATAATTTGGACGCCGTAACAAAACCTTTTGCTAAATTTAATGAACCATTTGATGTTCGTTATTCACGTCGCCTTAGTCGTCGGAAAGTATGGTAAGTAAAAGAGAAAATCTCGGTTATACCGACGTTGATTAATTCGCTGTATTTGTCTGTTGTCTCGCTGCGTTCTTCTTTCGTAATGTTTTTTGTTCTTCCCTAGTAGCGAGAACTTTCGATTTTGTTTGTGCCTCTTACACAACCCGATTTTATCAGACAAAGTAAAAATTTACATTGTTTCAAATAAAACAGAGACGAGATAGATCTGGTAATTGATGTGTTTTGGATAAGTTGGCCGATTAACGATAATGTGATATCTATAGTCTGCGCGCTTATCTCGACTTGTCTGTAAGCCAACTAACTTGCAGCAGATTGTTCGCATTTGGCCGGAGATTGAATGCGCTCCGGCTGCAATAACAATATAAGCTGGTTCCGCCGGTGCAGCGTTAGTACTTGGGCGGTTGGCGAGTCGCTGTTTATTATTCCCGTAACAGTGGGAAGACCCGACAATAATTAATACAAGTCGTAAGTCCAACTCGCGCTGGCTGACGCTGCCGCAATCACTTTGGGGAGCGAAGTTAAATTAAACGCCGCAGATCGACGCGTATTAAGCGGACGTCTCCGTGTAGTTGTTGGTACGTGCCGCATTGTATTCCGAATTAGTTTCGTTGTCGGTTGTGGGATTCTTTCTTGGGTGATCGTCCTGACACGTCATATGTGTTGTGGTATTGTAAATGTTTGTCTTAAATTTATTTCGACTTTAGTCATGGTTTTCTTTATGCGGCATTGTATTAAAGAATAATGATTTAAATTTTACACTGTACTAAATTTCTTGTACGAGTACCTAAAGCGAAAGTTTGACATTATAAAATCTAATTATATTTACGGGTTTTATCTCCTTTCATTTTAAGTTTAATTGCACGTTATAACAAAAAAAAAAACAAATTACCCTTACTTTGTAATGTTTAAGAAATTTTGCTAGTTCTTGACTGGTTCCACCTGATGGTGATTTGCAATGTAACTCTAGAC
>DWGO01000142.1:0-15034 GCA_018247635.1 Eurytides dolicaon deicoon
GGCACATACTAGGTATACAGCATCTTATATCTCTAGGTGATAAGCGCAACGAAGTTCTAAGCAGTTTCAAATTCCTGAAGTTACCAATACTGTGTACTGATGTGTTGTTATGGGAAAGTATCATTTTTATTTCGTCTAATAAAAATAAACAAATGATATATGTACAATAAAGCTCAATGCCAGATACTGAAAATCCTGAGAGCTTTATTTTTACGCGGTCTGTTTGAAGGTGAATGCCCCCCGTAATTAAGAGATTTTAGGATCTGAAAAAGGTACCACAAACAACAATACATATACAAAGAGTTCTCAGTTAATTTCAAAATTGTACCGTTGTACAGATTATCGTTATAATCTCATTTTTAATTAGAAAACATTAAAATATCAATGCGATTTTCTCCTTTATCCTCTTCCAAAGATTTACTTTCAGTTTTTGTTTGATTTCACTATCTGTAGATTTCGTTGCTACTTGTGATTTTTTTTATAACAAACGTATTAATCAAAAGAAACCTCTAATCTATTTACATTTTTTTATATATATTAAAAAGTCACTTTTATTTACACTCCTCCCCCTTAAAGTACCATTTACCCTTGTTCTATTTACTTTTTCAAGGATACATGAAGAATCGTTGAGATTCTACCTTGAGGCTGAACCCCGATCAGAGGAATGGAAATGAAGCGTGCCGTAACTATGCATGAGGGAGTTTTTCGTAAAAAAATTCACGTGGCTACGCAAATATAAACCGAACTGGGTGGTATCTTTTTTTCTGTCTCTACTTCAGCTGATTTGTGCATTATTTTAAAGCATTTTGTCTGATGAATAGGGTACCTAAGACAAAATATAATTTTTGTTTTAGGAGACGATTTCATGTAACGAGACGAGCAAGTCGTGCGCCTAATGGTAAGCGTGACGCCTGCACATAAAAACACAGTACCACACGGATCGTGCTTGGCTCTGTGCTGCGCTCGTGACCCAGAAATATAAGATGGTCATCTCTTTACCCTATAATTTCCCTAGCATTAATTCCCTTAAAACTGGAACAGAGTAGTGCTCACACACTACTGCTTGGCGGCAGAATATCTGGCAATGCAGCGGTACCGCCCCAGTCGGACTCTGCAAAAGTCCTACCACTAATAAAATAATAATACAGCTGCGATTATAATACTGTTATGTCCTCAAAGTAGGGTGTCTCTTTTGCAGTCCGTCTAGGGTGGTACCCCTACTTTGGCACTTATTTTGTTGCTGAGCAGTAGAGTGTAGGCACTACTGTGTTCCGGTTTGAAGAACAATGATGTCTGCGTAATTACGAGGCAAAGAGATAGACTATCTTATATCTCTAGATAACGAGCGCAGCGCAGAGCCATCACGTCATACCTTCCCATAACAATACAGTACCTGTTTTGTTATGGGAAGGTATGACGCTTACCATCAGCGTCTCGTAAAAAAAATGTTTGTGAATATACACAACCAAGTTGCTGATATTTCTGAGGGATTTGAATTCTGAGCCTAAAAAATTGTAACTGAAACCTCTTAGTTGATAGTCAAACCAATGGAGACCGATAACCCTGGCCATCTATTACATGTAATAATTTCTAGAATATACATAGAAGTCTACAAGACTGCTTAGAATCTATTGTATATAAATAAAAATAATTTAGAACATTTTTATTTTTAAATTAAGACAATTGTGACCGTTTGTACTTGTCTTTAAGTTTTATGTCATAAGTAACTGAACTTTAAAAATTTAAAAATAGAAACGGAAGAATCTTTGTGCAGATAAAAATATGTATTATATAATATAACGCTTTACCAAATTGCGGAAAAAGCTTCTGCAAAAAAAATTGTTTTGCAGCAGCTTGCTTCAATAATTTAGCTGTTGTAATTGTAGAAAAAAACGCAAGATAATTAAACAGTAATTTAAAAAAAATAACATCAGAAAACAAAATTCTTCTTACAAAAAACCTACTAAATAATAATTATTGCTCAAGCCGTGCTCGGTCTTTACGTAAGACAAAGCTAATCAAATTATAATTTCAAATTACTTGACCTGAGGGCGGCTTTATGACACAAAGTATATTTTCAATCTGTTTAAGGTTTTCTTTATCGCCATATTTTCCCACTTTCTTTTTAATTTTCTTGCAACTATTTCTATTTAATATGATTTGTATATATTCATGATTTGTATTTATATATTATATGAAATGGATAAATTACTTTGAGTTTTAATTTTATTTTATCGCTAAACCCTCAAAATATTTTAACAGTTTTTCTGTATTGTTTGTAAATTCAGCATTGTGTATCTGGAAGAATTTCCTCCCGAGTCCGCCTGGGGAAGGAATGATAGTTAAATAAAAATATAGTTACAGTTTACAGGGTTATTGTAGAGCATTCAAATGTAACATCTTACACCTCTGGGTGATGAGCGCAGCGGAGCAGAGAGCCAGGCAATTTTGTGCTGTTAGTATGGACAAGCATGTCGCTTACCATCAAGCGTACTATTTGCTCGTCTTGGTTTCAGTTTCGTAAAATACACTTAAGTTGGAACGGATGTAATATTTTGATCTTTGTTTTATGAGTGTAATGCAATCATCTTTAAGAAGTTTTCTAAGAATGTGATATAAAATCTTATTTTTCTCTGTACAATAATAGGATCGATCGGACGTGCAGTTTCATCTGCATTGTAGTTCGTATGAGAAAGGCCACAAGGGATTGTCGCATATCAAACAACAACATAAAATTAAACTGTTAATAAATACAACGAGCTTTTTTACGAATATATGAGATATGTAAAAGGTACTGCAATAAAGATAATACTGTTACTACTTAAAATAATTACGTGGGAAATTAATTTTATATCTTAAAAACTGTCCCACTGTTGGGCACAGAAATATATCTATCTAAGAAAATATCTAAGAATATATCTAAGAAATAATTAGTTTCTGAAATATACAGGTTTCCTCACGATTTTTTTTACCACTAAGCATTAATTTAATTGTATCAAAACAGTACTTAAAATTGCTAATTACAAATTAACAAGTTCATTAGTGTGGAACCAGGATTGAACTCAGGTTGCTCGAGTATATTGATTGAATAAAGCGTCCGAACACAGAGCTACCACGGTTCTATATTATATCATCCTATACGTTTATAATTACTCATTTTCATTATAAGTTATTTAAGTTTTTACTCGAGGCAAAGAATAACAAAGACTTGATTCAAATTGTTTTAATAATAACTTTGTTTTGCGGATAGCAATGTTGGAAAGAATTTTTGGAATTCGTTTTAAAGCGTTTCTAAGACGTAGTCTCAGAAATGCAATAATAAAAAAGAAAATTCTCACAATCACGTTTATCAAAGTTACTTTAAAAAATCAAAAGGAGGATGTTATAATATTTTAAAAGAAATATATGTCTTTTTATAAAATTTATTCTTAACACACGAGCTAGTGCATAGTGCATTTATTTACAAAACATCGTTTACAATATATATGAATTGCATATAAACGGAATAAAAGATTCTTTTTTTTTTCGACCTAACCGTAACTGATTACCGCATTTTTTTAATTTTGTTATAGATGTAGTGTTTGGGGGCAAAGACAAATTTGCAAGCAAGTCCAAGATATAGAGTACATATGTACAGATTATAAACTTTGTGTTAGTACTAGTCACAATAAGTGTCTGCTGACATAGCTTTGTGACAACCCTAACCTAAGCCAACCATGACCACGGATTCGAATGAAAGACAAGTAAAAAGTTCTTCGCCGAAGATACGAAATCATAGAGCGATTTCTTTTACGACTTCGGTTTCAACTTCATAGCGATGAATTATGCAGAAAGGAGAGAGATTTCCTACGATAAAAGTCGTAACACCCAAGAGTGCCCTAAAAGGAACTCTTACAATATAGCTCGAAGAGAATGTATTTTAAAGTTGTTTATTATATATGTAGTTTTAATTCGAAACGTGCATACAATATTGTTACATAAATAAAGAATAAAGGCAGATAAAAATAATACTATCCTGCACATAATAAAGCCATGACTTCATTTGGTGGTTTTGATAGTTCGGCAATGCAGTGTCTACGAGACTCTACTTTCGTAGAGCGGAAGCGATTGTAGGCCGCCGTCTCCAGACGAACGGCATGGGGTGCGCTGAGCGCGCCCTGAATACCTAATTGACTAATATTAGTTGCCGTGAGGGGAACTTCCTTAAAGGTGAGCGCAAAACTTGAGACAAAGAACGCGTTGTAACCTTACAAGGGCTAGTTTCTCAGCTTAATATGAGAAGTTTGTCTGGACCAGGCATTTTACTAGTGCACCTCCTTTTTTTAAGACATAAAGTGACGACACGAGCAAGTCGTGCACCTGATGGTAAGCGTCACCCTACCTATAACAACACAAAACCGCACAACGTGCTTGGCTCTTTTCCCTGTAATTTCGCTGGCATCAATGCTCTTCAAACTGAAACACAGTAGTGCTTACACACTACTGCTTGGCGGCAGAATATCTGGTGATGCAGTGGTACCGCCCCAGTTGGACTCTGTAAGAGTCCTACCACTTTTCACACTTTTTAACACTATTCGTAGTAGATGATACATATTTTTTTTTCTGGTTATATATGAAAATATGATATAAATGGTATATTTAAAGGTTTTTGGTACTCATCAGGAGCTATTTGTTAGGTATTATTCATTTCTCCTAACTTTAATATAAGAGAAATTAAAGATGATAATTTTTAATAGCAACAGAACAGGTAGCAAAGGTCTTTCAAATAATTTTACAAGCAATTTCGCAAAATCATGGATAAACTTGTTTGACCCTTTGTCCAACAAGATAAACGAGTCTTTAGCCGTGAGTCTCCAGGGTCTTTATAATTAAATACGTTGTTATAAGGCCACTAACAAAAAAGTTCCGCTTCAAGGAATTCTAATCAGACAATACTGTGAATTTTTTATTGTTGTTTTAAATGATATACCTATTCAGCAGCGTCGGCTAGCTTGAGTTCACACTCTTGTTAACGTCATCCAGATATATTAGATCGTATATCTATTTGCCCTATAATTACACTGGCGTCATTACCCTTCAAAGCGGAACGCAGTAGTGCTTACACATTACTGCTTGGCGGCAGAATATCAGGCAATGCAGTGGTACTGACTAAAATATCATATAAGTCATCATGTTTATAATAATATAAAGTAATTTATACATACAGGTACTTGAATTGTTGAATTAGACGACGCTAAGTGCATGTAAGAGGCCGTAGAGGAGGCCTGAGTTTGGAACGAAATAAATTCCATTAGAGTAAATTGTTAGTAGCAGCGAGTGGGCCGGTCTACGACGCTCCAACCCGATATGCCTGCAACGGCTCGATGCCCCACTTGAAAGTTACTAAGAGGCAACAGATGTTCAAATTACGTTGTAAATCTTAAAATCAGCGTTTTGAGGCAGATTTCTTCTTTAAAAGTAGATAACTCAATTCAACATTAGTACGTCGTAGAAGGAGGAGCATCTACTGAATACAGTTTCAGCTTACTTTGTTATGCTAATCTTCATAATTCTTTGGGCGGACAAAGTTTTGGCCAAGTTGCTTTTTTGGAGATAACTTGTAATTTCGTTGTAATTTGTTACCGCGTGCTGGGTGGAAATACTTCAGTAAATAAATAACAGGAACGTACAAAGAATGTACAACTAAATATAACTGAAGCACCCGTTTCGTTAAAAGACTTGAAGCAATAAAAACTTTCTGCGGTAAAGTGTTAAAAGTGTTTATTAAACTTTTGAATGGCGTATCTCAAGTAACCGGGCATGATAATTATCAAATCGACATTGTTCCCTTAACTTTTCTGACAGTTTTGTGAACCTCTGGCTTGTTCAAATTAACGAAGAAAACTTAACGATCAAGTCCGTCTACCTGAAAACATAAAGTAAACTCGGTGCCTTCGTAACTTATCCATTAACTTGAGTAAAATCTGTAGACAGCACAGAAGAGAATAGTGCCTTTCCATTTAGCCGTCGCTTTGGATAATAGTTTGAACGGGAAACAAAATTTATCCTATTAGATTGATATATACAAGTAGTTGGATAGATAGGTTTTTACGTCTTTTTGTACTTTAGGCTGTTGCGTTACGGCGACATGTAATTTATCATTAAATTTATATGAAAGGAATGTGGTTTGCGACAGCGTCGCGCGAAATAATAACAAGTCACCCTTCCACATAAAGCGCTTGTAACAAACGGCTCGATCATGCGGAGCATGTTTTCGAATATTCATTTGCCAAGCCGCACATGTTCACATAACGTGAAGTTTGTGCCCATAGAAAAACATTCGTATTCTTTGCGATTAAACTAGATATATTTTCGACGAGCCCGATGTATTTTAGAATATCTTCAACGGTTTTCGTCATGACGCACTAGATTGATGTTTTTGATTTGTATGCAACAAAAATTAGAATTGCAGCTTTTTTAATATATTATAATACCGTTTTACTTGGTAAATATATAATAGTACGACTTAATATGTTTATAACACTTTTATTTCCTTTATCCAAATTTAGCTTAGCTTAGATTTACTTGTAAAGAAACAGTAAAAGTAGATACATAATATATGAGTATATACCAAACCATTGCATACTTTTCGCCAAAGAAATATGTATGTGCACACATGTTATTTTACCCATAGGTTGGAATTACATTTGAAAACAAGCAGCTATGTTTGAATACAAGCAGCTTTATAAATACGTATGCATATAGTTTGGTTTAGTGAAAAGTATACTAACAACAACAACCAAAAAAAAAACGACCTTGACTCATTGTAACAATGGTTTTTAAAAAAATCATTTATTGCTTCTAAATCTGAATAGTATAAATTGCGTCTCAAAATCTTACCTCGCTTAAAATCTGCACAACGTTGTAGACGACGACCGCTTTATTATTTATGACAAGGAACACGAAACTCATCTCGAGTTATAAACTTCTTGGAATTTCTCCTGAAGTAATACAGAGCTATTATTATGATGTCCCCACAAAAAATATTCGCGCAGCGGCACTCGGGTCTTGTAAGGGGCGGACAAGTATAGTCTCAGTTTGGCAACGGAGTTCACGAGGAATAGACGTCCCTGTCAGTTTGTGTTGCAGCGTTTCTACTTTGGAATGTTGTCAAATATAATGATAATATTTCTACGCCAGTTTCTACAACGCATAATTAACTATTTCAAAGAGAACTTTAATATAATTACTTTTAATATATTACATACAAAATATAAATATATTTTTAAAACGTTGTTTAACCGTTCTCTAGATTTCTGGTTATAAATATACAAAGAGTATTGTGACTTCTATAATTTTATTATAGCACCAGCTAATCCCGAAGTTGTGGTCTCGCTGTTTTAGATACATATAAAAAGCACCAATAAACTGATTGATATAAAACATTTTTTTCCTTTTAAAGTGAAGAAGCTTTGCAATGCATATAAGTTTGTTCATGTTTCGTCAGTCTTAAACTTTTCTTTAACAATTATATAGTCAGCATTTCGACGTGTGCAATTTAATTATAGTAGAATAGGAAAGGGATACAATAAAATATATTAAACTCTTGACGTTTAAAACTTATTAAAGTATTTATGATAACGAGACAGCTATATTACAAATGGTGTAAAATGTTTAAAAATTCAAAATTTGAAGTTTAAATAAAACACGACGAAGTATATAAAATGGTTTTATTTTATATTTAATTTAATTTAAATTTAAATAAAATTTGTATATCCTTTTTTTAGCTAAGCATGCAAGTAAATCTGTCATCTAAAAAGAAATGTCACTCGTAAAATTTACACGCGCGTTTCCTTTTAGTGTTCTAACATAACAATAAAACTGTTCCCGAGTTCTTAGTGTGCATAGCATTTTCAATATGTACATATATATGTACATTTATAGAAATGGGACAGGAGTGTTAAAAAAGACATCGATACCATAATTCAAATAAAAAATTCCATAATTCGCCTTTTGTGAAATGAAAAATAAAAACGTGTAGTTTTTAAAAATATATAATCATTTTTATCAGTTGTAAAGGAATATTATGAAATAAATTTTCAACTATACTAAAGTAATTCTAGTTTTGATTTAAACAGTAATATGACTGAGCTGTTTGTAAATTCGTTTTTTAACGAGATAAAGTGATGAGACAAACAAGTCGTGCGCCAGATAGTATGGCGTCACACCTGCCCATAACGCCAAAATACCACACAGAGCGCCCTTGGCTACGTGCTACGTTCGTTACCCAGAGGCATAAGATGGAATATTTGTTTGCTCTGTAATTACGCTGGCATCATTTCATTACATCAGATGCACAGCGTGCTCGTCTCGTCACTTTATCTAGTAAAAAAACCACACTATTAAAAGTGAAAATGGGTTACAGACATTTATGAAAGAACGCGTGTTCATACTTTTTTCCTGTTATTGAAAACATTTATCTCGTTAAGGCGGGGACATAAATCGCGTACCTACACATACATATACGTACATACATACCCCTTAAATGGGCTACGACAATAAGAAAAGTTTTTCTGATGTTTTTCTTCCAAACCACTTAACAAGCTTGGCGCACGTAGACATGTTTGTGTCGTGCTTGCATTATGACACCGTGTTGCTATGAGATTTAGAGGGGACAAAAGTGAGGAGACTCGGTGGCGCCAGGGTCGGCGCTAACTTTGTCATAAGCACGAAGCACATTTGTGTACTTAGTTTTAGGCAGTCACCAGCGATTTCATTCAATTGTCTCCTTGTTACATATACAAAATATTAATCAGTGTTTTTGATCTGACAATTCGAAATGTAAGAGAAAACTATTTATATACGTGAATTAGGACATTAAAGGCGACGAAAATGGCGGCTATTTTTATGGGGGCTTTCAAATAGCATGAGATTTAAACTTTCGTAATTATAATCGGAAATAATAGTCACTGCATTGCCAGATATTCTGCCACCGAGCAGTTGTGTGTAAGCACTATTGTGTTTCGGTTTGAAGGGCAATGATGCTAGTGAAATTACAGTGCAAAGAGATAGACCATCTAATATCTCTGGGTGACGAGCGCAGCAAACACGTTTCGTTTGGTACTGTTTTGTTATGGGCAGGCGTGACGCTTACCATCAGGAGCACGACTTGCTCGTATCGTCACTTTATCTCGTAAAAAAATATGATAGAAAGGCTCCCGAAGTTTTTGATTCCGTTATTTAAGTGTCAAACAGTATAGATTGCATGCATCGTAACCAACGCTTATTTTAGAGTTCATCAGATGAAGCCACTAAAGTATTATAAGCTCCGGACATATGGTTGGTATGGTTTAAAGAGCTATTGATTTTAGCTGTAAATTTTTAAATATTATATTACGCAAAAATAGATGACATCTTTTAATTTAAAAAAAGTTGTTATAACCCCAAGAACACTACGTTTCTGTTTAGCCTCTATTATGAGGAGTGACGCTCCGTTGCCAACGCTTACAAGGACTTTGCCGTAAAATATTCATGCAAGTCTTTGGAATAGGCGCTGTTTATGTTACCTTAAATATCATTAGCGTGAAGCTTGTGCACCACGAAGGGTTAAACTTACGTATAAATTATGGAAATCATGGTTTAGAATTAAAGAGGATTGGATAAAGTTTAATTTATTTCTTAAATTGGGAAGTGGGTTGGGTACTGCCACCTTGTTGGGTATCTATATTTTAAAATGATAATATCTAATTATACTAATACTGCAAGATTTTAAGGTACCATAACCCAATTCCGCGTGTATTGGAACTAAATAAATAATTAAATGTTTTGAGGGCAGACCGGAGTACGAAGTGGATCTCAGTCTGTCCTGTGATCAAGATCAATAAATAATATTTGAAAATTCACGAATTAAAAATGTAAATAAAACGCGATAATCCTTAAATTGCCTTCGTTTAAACAAAGTGTAGGTTTTTTACGAGATAAAGTGACGAGACAAGCAAGTCGTGCACCTGATGTCGTGCAATGATGCCAGCCTAATTACAGGGCAAAAAAATAGTCCTTCTTATGCCTCTGGGTAACGATCGCAGCACACAGCCAAGGGCGCTCTGTGTGGTATTTTGGCGTTATGGGCAGGCGTGACGCCATACTATCTGCCACACGACTTGTTCGTCGTGATGGTAAGCTTCATGCCTGCCTATAACAATACAGTACCACAGAGCGTGCCTGGCTATCACTTGGCTCAGTATTTTCACTGGCATCATTGCCCTTCAAACAGGAACACAGTAGCTTGGCGGCAGAATATCTGGCAATGCTAGTGGTACCGCCTGGATTCTGAAAGATTCCTACCGCTTAGAGGGAGAGACCAGGGTTCAACATGAATCTCATGTTGTACCCCGGTACACGGTCGGTAAAACGGTCTGTTCCGTTATTAAGATCAATTAATAATATTTGAAAAGGTATTAAAAATTAAAATAAAATGCGATAATCCTTAAATTGCCTTCATTTAAACAATGTGTAGGTTTCGCGTAAATACAAGAAACCATTGCATAATTTATTTATCTGTATAAAAAGAAATGTCCGTATTGTAGGATGTTGTCTAGTGTTTTAAGGATATTTTGCATGCATTTTGCATGAAAAACGGCCCGAAACGAAACAATTATCTGTAAATCCTAAAAATCGTCTTGTATCGGGAATCGGGAATAGGACCCATGGCTCGCGACGCCGGAGTCAACCGCTTAGCAAATTCGCGTATATAGCAACAAAAAATTATAAAACAATGAATTGACTAATACGATTTTGTAATGAAATCTTTAGTCATCTTTTTTTTCTCAAGTGTGGCAGTACTTTTAATATTTGGCGCTTACGAAAGCTCTTATTTTCAGATGCTTTGATCGTTTTAGCTTATTTGGTAAGACTTGAAGCAATTTCAGGTTATGGGGTTTGCTTAATGTATTAAACTGAGGCCTGTCGTTCTCGTAAACAATTAAAGGGAAAATATGGGGCTAATTTTATAAGATGAAAAAGTTTAATACCTTAATGTAAGAGAGGCGAAGTTAAGAAGCGCCCAGCGGGTGATGTCTCGGCGGTGCGCAATATACGTTAACGGGCCGGGACAAGACAAATGTGTTTTCTCTCGGCGGCTATTAGACGTAGCCCGCCAGCGCCCTCTCCCCAGCGCCCGCTACTGATTAAAATCAATAGTTTATTACTTACTTTTCTTTTAAACGGCTAAAAAATTAGGCTAATTCGACACTTGTCGATTAAAATATTTTAATCGATTGTAACGTTGCATTCAGATATATGAATTGGGTTATGATCTATCGCTTACCGATATTTTTTTATATATGATTTATGTAAAAACTAGGCTTTGCGCACGTTTTGATCTTGCACCTTTTTTCGCATTGTTAATAATTTTATAGGATTAAAAGTAGTCTTAGCTCCATAAATTATGTCTTTGTCTTAAGTCGTATCCATTTCTTTGCTTCGCGACACAGGCTTCATTTCAATTCGAAGAAAGACCCGAAAAACTAATCAATGATGACATCAACGACGCAGCGGGCAAAGTCTAGTTATAAATGAAATTAAATATGGTACAAACATTATCTAATGGTGAAGACGTCTTATCATGTGTTTGTCACAATCCGATGAATAGATGAATGTGATGTCCGCGGTTGTAAGCACAAAGCCCTCGAAAATTATATTTAAATCGGATGAGCAGAGCAGAAACAAGACGGCAAATAAACATTAATTTCTATATTGACATACATTACGTATAGAAGACGTATCATTGGATACTTCTGCAGAAGAACTGGAGTGACGGGCGTTGAATAGAAAGTGTAGGGAACAATACGTTAGACAGATTCCGCGCGGATCCAATACGCGGGAAATATCTAATTCAATTTGCGCGGACGCCAACGTCGCGACCGCTTGCACTGCTAACTAGATGCGACATGAATATCGCCTCCCCCGTCTTTTAGTTTTACCTATCCGACGAATTCGGACCACGCTCACGTTACAACGTATCACCGCTCACTAAACATAACTAATGTAATTTCGCCTAACGCCTAGTGAGAAGCTGTTTCTCTACCGACCTCTGAGAGCCCCGCCTCGAAGCACCGAACTTGAATTAATTATGATACATTATTAGCTTCATATTTGTTTCCAAATTGTTTAATAATAAATATTGTATATTTCTTAACGTAATATCAATAAAAATAACATTCGAAAAAGGACAAGTGCGACGGAATGTATTTTGTGTGCAGTCCCATGCAGATATCTTCTATAAATATATAAAAAAAATTGAATCGTCTGTTTGTAACTCCAAATTAACAGCATTTCAGTAAATGCATAAATATAGTAATGCATATATACGGTACTTACATAAAAAAAAACAATATTTTTGTCTGTCTGTCTGTACGTTCGTTCCGGCAAATCTCTGAAACGGCTGGACCAATTTTAACAGGACTTGCACTAACGGATAGCTGATGTTATAAGGAGAAACTTGGCTAGTAAAAATGGCTACTGACCCACAGGAATTTAAGTTCGCGCGGGTGAAACCTCAGGACAGTCAGCTAATTATAAATAAATAAAAAACAATACTCGGCTATTACGTTGGCGGCCTATGAGTATTGTAAAGTTTTAAATTTATATTTTTGATAAAAATTAGGTAGGACTTTACCTTAATTTAAACTTTATATTTAAGCGTAATACATTACCATGAATAAGTTATTACGTTGGCGACCTATGAGTATTTTAAAGTTTTAAATTTATATTTTTGATAAAAATTAGGTAGGACTTTACCTGAATTTAAACTTTATATATAAGCGTAATACATTTACATGAATAGGTTATTACGTTGGCGACCTATTAGTATTGGAAAAGTTTAAAATTTATATTTAAGTGTAATACATTTCCATGAATAGGGACATTTAATAAGACTCAGTACTAATGATATTTTTAAAATCAGTCTTAAGTGAAGTTGAAGGGTTTAAAATTGTTGCATAATAATTATCCGAGTAGAATAAATAGTATATTGGCCAATTTATACACATATATAAACTTAATATGAAAGATACATTTTTAAGTAGTAGGAGTTTGCAAAGTTCGACTGAAACAGTACTACTACATTGCCAGATGTTCTGCCGCCAAGCAGTAGTATGTAAGCACTAATGGGTTCCGGTTTGAAGGGCAATGATGTCAGCGTAATTACTTAGAAAAGAGATAGACTATCTTAAATATCTAGGTGACGAGTGCAGCACAGAGCCAAACACGATCTCTGTGTTAATGTGTTGTTATGGGCAGTCGCAGCGCTTACCACCAAGTGTACGCTCGTTTCATCACTTTATCTCGTAAATAAGGCTAGGACAGAACACATTGCGCAAAAAGTTGCCAAAAGTTGTGTACCGTAGGTGTGTACCGTACCGAAAGCGATCACATGAAATTTTACTTTCGAAAGTCGAGTTAGCACGGGTATTACATAGTAGCGTGAGTTGCGTTTTATCGAGTGTTGGCGAGATTAATGGCGGTGCGTCGCGCTCCCGGCAATTACACGCGCGATGTGGCGCCATCATGGTTTTGTTGCGCTCGCCGACCGAACGTACATATGTTAGGGAAATGACACGCGTGAAACTCCGCCCGCGTGTTTGCCGCCGTTATTCGACACTTTAAGCCACGTTATTACGTCGAAAAAAAAAAAACAAAGTAATATAATTTCCTATATAATAATACAAATATGTAACAAATTATTATATTTTTTTAACATGTGTAATTAATTAAATTATCAAAATGGAATTTAGAAACAGACGTCACGAATATTATATTAGTTCATAGAAGTTCATTTAGTAAGTGATTCTGTCTGCAAGAGTCCACTCTTGCAGAGTCCGATTGGGGATATTCTACCGCCAGGCAGTAGTGTGTTAGAGCTACTGTATTCCGGTTTGAATGGCAATGATGCTAGAGTAATCACAGGACAAAGAGATAAACAATATTATATGTCTGGGTGACGAGCCTAGCACAGAGCAAAGCACGATGTTATCGGTGGGCGTGACGCTTACCATCAGGCGCACGACTTGCTCGTTTCGTCACTTTGTCTTATAAAAAAAGATGGGTCAGTTATACTAAGTAGTATATAAGCTTGTGGGAGTAGGCTCTGTTCTTGAAGGTCCCTTAGTCGTATCGGTTCGGAAATACTTCTGGCAATAACCGATTCCACATGTTAGCAGTGCGTGGCAGTAAAAGCCGGTAAAAGCGCACGGTGGTGGTGGTTTGTCGCGTGGTACGGAGGCAAAACTTCGCAGCCGGTATTAGACCGAACAATTCCTCAGAGCACTCCCCATGGTAAATCCTATTTATTTATTTATTTTTAAACTTTATTGCACAAATATGCAATATATGTATAAATCCTATAAAATATGCAAAGAGATGAAACATCTCTTCGCAGGGCCAAAGTATCGAGTTGATCAGAAAGAACTTGGTCATCGACGATTAGGGAAACTCTGCTCTGGATGCGGTCAAAAGGAAGGAGCTGGTATAGAGGTGCCCCAGCCCAGAGGTTCGAACAGTATTCCATATGCGGCCGCACTTGCGCCTTATAGAATTTGGAGGCGGTAGGCCGGTCAGAAATACTGTTTGACTCTGCTTAGAACACCGAGCTTTTTGGAGGCCAATTTTGCTTTCCCTTCCAAGTGACCGCGAAACTGCACGTCACCCAATATGTCGACGCCATGGATTCCGATAGTATCTTTGGCTACAAGAGGTGTGCTCTTAAAAAGAGGAGACATGACAAAGGGTTTCTTTTTAGCGGTAACTGCGCATACTTGTGTCTTTTTGGGGTTAAATTCGACAAAATTTTGTCGACCTCAGTCTGAGAATTTGCTTAGCAAAGCCTCAATTTAAGACACAAGTTTGTTCCGGTACTCGTCGACGTGTTCCTGAGATATATTTGCCCGGCTGGTATTTGCGGCATCACCCGTACTGTCATCTGCATAGCAATGAATGTTGCTGATGTGCAAGATGTCATTGATATGCAGAAGGAACAGAGTAGGCGATAGCACACAGC
>DWGO01000143.1:0-15021 GCA_018247635.1 Eurytides dolicaon deicoon
CGAGCGCAGCAAAGAGCCAGGCACGCTCAGTGTGGTACTGTGTTGTTATGGGCAGGTGTGACGCTTACCATCAGGCGTACGACTTCCTCGTCTCGTCACTTGATCTAAAAAAATGTTAAGGTTGATAAAGCTGCTGTAACCCTGCGCTGGGTGTATTGAAGTAAAACATGTATGGGATTATTGTAGTATTAAATATAGAGACGTTGTGGATATCATCGTTTTGCACATCGATTTGCATATATGCATTTGCATTCGCATCTGCAAAAATCAATGCGGATGCAGATGTAGCTCAGATTAATTGGAGTGTGCCGTGGGCAAGTTCTGATTAGCCAATAGGTAACAGTTAACGTTGAGGATGAAGTTCTCTTCCATAATTACGATACGCAAATGAATGAAAGTAAGATCAATTTCAAATACTGATATGGAACATCCAGGTATTTCAATCTTGCCATCGTATTGGATTAATAATTTGACAACCATGGATTTTATTCATGATGCAGTATTGCTTAGTATTAATTAACTAAAGAAGTTCCAAAATCTCTGAGTTTTTCTGGGTTGCAGTCAAGATTCAAACAATTGAGGGACAACAACAAACATCAGTATTCAGGGAAATTCACGTAAAAAATTGAATGTTTATCTTGAAAAATATTATCACCATATTATTTGTACAGGGTACAGAGATTTTTACAGCCTACTACAAATCTCTGTACCTGGTAAACATTTAAAGTAGATACAGTTAGTGCGGGTTAAATTTAAGAATAGTAAGTATGGCATAGTGGTTACTATTCCGAGCCAACACTATTATGCTTCTAACCCATGTGGAAAAAAAAATTGTATGATCCACAAGAAGTTGTACCGAGTCTGAGTGTACTTTGTATCCTTGATTTCCTATTTGCAGTAAGACCTATGACCTAGTGGCATTATACCATTGTGCAGGAGATGTTTGATAAATTATTAAGTAACAAGTCTTTGCAAAACAGGGTTCAACCTGAAAAGGTAGCAGTACTACTTATTAATAACTATAGAATAAACTTTCATATTAAATAAAAATTGTTTTCACACAATGTGTAGATTTATTTAATAATTTTGAGATCCTCTGCAACATCTCTGGTAACTATCATTCCAATAACAGAAATAAAATTATAAGTAGTTAGTATTATAAATTGTGTTCTAAATGTAAACAAAGAAGTCAGTAATAAAGAACATTGTATTTAATAGATTTTTAACACATTTTGCAAAAAGATAGCTTAATCACTTATTAAAATATTTAGCAATTTTTTTTATTGTATTACAATTAAACAATCAAAAATGGTAAAATACTTTTTAATAATAAGGCATACAGCAATTAAGTCAATATAAAATTGTATATTCGTTGTTACAAAAGTGCATACTCAAGAGATACAAGGAAAAGAACAATGGAAAGTAATCATTCAAAAAAATATATTGTAAGAAAAATTAATTGTGTTATTGTTATGTGTGTATGTACATAGACCATGCACAATAATTTTATGTAATATTTATATTCACAGTTTGTTATATTAAAAAAAGTTGTTTTAATCTTTATAGACATGAATATAAAACTGGTCCATTATAAGGTGATATAAAAAAAATTTAACCACATTCTTATAGTTGCACCAGATAATCACATTTATTTGTTGATGAATAATAACCCAAAGGAATATTTTTATCAAATTATGAATTTGTCATATAAAAAAAAACAGAAACATCAAAATCTACATACTTTTGAATGTAATTGCATATTAATATTACATCTTCACACATTAACCATAAAAATATAAAAAAAAGAAATTTATATTTATAGGACTAGGACCATATCCTCTAAAAAACCAAGTTATATGTCTGTGTGAGTAGAGGCTATGGTGTACAGAATACAAAAATCTATAAATGTTAATATTTAAGTAAATAACAATATATGGTATAAAATATAATTGACTGAAAAATAGCTATTATCACCCTACACATGTCCTTCAGGTCTATATTATTCTCAATGTGAACACCACTTGAAAACATGTTGTTTGTTTAGATGTCATTTTTTTTATTTTGACCTACCTTACCTCTAAAAGATCTATTTGTGCAGGTGTCACCATCCAAACATTACTAATAACGTTTCGAATTCCTTTTAAAACATCTCAATACTGAATTATACTGTTGTTTTTCAAATGCATGCTTTCATATTTTAATTAAAAGACTATATTACGATTTGATAATATAATTTGAATAAATAATCTTCAATAAACCACTGTCACAAATTATCATGATATTCATTTATTATTCCAAAAATTTGGATATAAATATCTTTAGTTAATCACACGTTCAGCAAAAATTATAAAATTAAAAAATAAAAGCCCCTAAGAAAGTTCATATAACTTGAAGAGGTACACACGAGGTTCTAAAAATGTGATTGCAAGAGCGGTAATGCCGCACGTGAGACCGTTTCAACGTTTTAAATATAGAAGGCGATTATAAATAGATTTAATTTTTTCGAAAAATATGTCATTTCAATTGTTTTATGGTGGTCTTTATTTATATATTAATTTAAGAAAATGTTACCTGGATCGCTCTCTGTAGTAAGCGATGCTTCTCTGTTGTTATTGCTGAAGAAGATTTTATACACAAAGTGTAGTATAAAACAAATTAGAATTGTTAATCCGCCAAGAAGAAGAACATTAAAGTTTTGACCGGCTTTTAAATTTTCCATTTTCACTTAAAACTCAAACAAAAACAGGAACTGCAAATATACTCAAATACACGGTAGTCACGCGGCTTCAAAAGTATGAAAGTACTAAACGAAGAATTGAACTAAACTGAGTTGTTGAGTGAATTGTTGAGCCGGTGAATGAATAGATACCGAACCAAGTACGAGTATATCAGTAAATTGCCGCGCTGAAATAACAGATGCGATCAGTTATACGAATGCTGTAATGTTAAGAGATTTATTTTGGGTGTAGTATATCAAAATAAAATTTAAATTATTGAAAATTTATTTTCATATTATAGCGTAATTCGTAAAGTTTAAAACTATATTTATTTTTCATATAGAAAATAAAGAAGACTTATTTTAATTACTGGTTGGTTTGATTATTATTTTTAATAAAATCAGACAACTTCAAATCCTAACATAATACTTTTAACTTTTTAATATCTAGCATGTTTTGATAATAAACTAAAACAAAATGTAATATAAATAAATGATAAAATGCCAAGAAATCAAAATAAAAACAGGTAAGTGGATGTTCATAATAATATTATTGTTTAATATGTACATATTTGTTTGTTCTACGACCAGAGTGAATATATTCCCTTTGCATTAGTCTTTCTTCTTTTATTTCTGGTCCCATTAAAAGGGGTCAGGCCCCATCACATTTCTGCGCTATGTTGATCTATCTTGGGGTGTCGGTTCAGGCAATTATGTTAGCTTGAGGTCTCTTTTAATGGAAGACCATCAGATCGAGGATGCCTGGGCTCGATCTGGTGGTCTTCAATTAAAAGAGTCGCCCTCTTTTCTTCTCTCTTCTTCCCTTTCCTTTACGTTAGTAATATATATTTTTATGTAAATTGAAAGAACAAATACTGTACGTTATTAAATAAAACAAATTTACAGATTTTATCACGTTTTTAATTAACTTTTTTCCCAATGTTCGAATAATGTACAGCGTTCATGGTTATGGGACTGTCCGAGTCGTAATAATGTCATAGCTATACCAGGCTACCGCCAATTTTACAATCATTTAGTTTTTGGTCCGATCTATGTACTATGAACTAAAAGTATTTTGAGGTCTTGCAGTATTACCGCGTCTGGATTTATTTTGTTCATAATGAGATCCTAAAGAATGATCTTAATACAAAATAAGGATGATTCTTTATTTCAATAGCCGCTCGAATCATTATTGGAATTGATCAATGTTTTTTTTCACTTGATAATATTCTTCAAACCGCTAAAAAAGGTTAATCAGTTTCTAAGCTAGATTAAAAATGTGGCCTATCTTATATATTACAAACTAAAAGACGATTTTAAAAAGAATTAAAGAACTTAAAGCTGACGTGAAGTACCGTCGGTGGAAGAAGTCTGCAGTTTGTAATTAATCCGACCATTACATTAGATTCGACAAACCTCAAATCCATGCAAAATGACATAGATGCATCACAAGTGAATGATTTAAGAGGCTATTGAAATACAGAAATATCCCAATTATCAATAAAATAAAATTCAAGCCAACCAAAACTACAAGATCTCAAGATACTGTTAGTTACGGCATAGATCAACCTAATAAATAATTGTAAAATTAACATTAAGTATGTCACGTGACCATGAACACTAAAGTATTCGAAACGTCAGGAAAAAAGTAAATTATAAACGTGATAAAATCCGCAAAACTAAAGTATTCAAGTTATACATACCATGGGGCACACTTTTATTTGCATGCAATTTTTTTTAATAACTTTATACTAGGTTGAAAATCGATTTTCCTGTAGCATACGTCTTATTTTATCTGTATTATCAAACATTTTATTTGTCTTTTTCTACTTGTTACGACAAATAGATTTGATAGACAAAGATAGCTATAGATTTTCGTTCCATATTTAAAATTTCTAGAAAAATTCAGAACAAAAGTCATATTTCGACAACATTGACATCGTGATTCGTGACATTTCTATTGAATACTCAATTCTCTTACTACGCGTGAAGTTTCTCTTGTGAAGAATTTTTAACTGCATTTAATCAAGTGACCTAATCAAAATGCCACGACGAGGACGTTCAGCAAGCCCGCCTCCTGCACCACGAAGGTAAATTTCAGGGTATTACCGTATTTAAAAAAATAAGTATGGTGTTTTTTAACCTCATTGTGTTTATACTTCAGAGCGGCGCCACCACCAAGTAATGTACCAGCTCATGCACCTCCTTCAAGTCCAGGTCCTGTTCAGGCTCAGCCTCAACAGCCATCATTATTTGGCCAAATGGCAGCTACTGCGGGTGGTGTAGCAGTAGGATCAGCAGTTGTACGTACCGAAATTACGTAACGTAAACATTAATCACACGACAAACGGATTTTTTTTCTCCTTTTTTTGTTTTTATATTCATTACGCAACATTTCGATTATTTTCTATATATTTCCAGTAATTGCTCTTACTTTATTGGCTTGACGCCAAGTTCAATGTCATGTGTTATAGCATCACAATAATATATTTAATTTTGCGCAATATTTTTTAGCAAACGATCAGACTAATGAAGGTTATTTTTAGTATTTGTTTCTGTTTAAAGTTTTCATACACTAAAATAATTATTAATGTGTAAAATAAATCCGTTAATCTTATTACTTTATAAAATATTATATTTTCATGAATGAGATTATTTTTACTATATTTACTATGTGGGCCACAGACTAAATAATGATATATGATAATTTAATTTCAATGCCTCTGATAATTTTTCCTCTTTTTCTTTTTTAGGGATTTGAATATTTTTTGAGATAGGAACAAGAACACTTACAAGGAATTTAAATCTATCTGGGGAAATTGTAAGCCAAGATTAATATGATCTCCCAAAAACAAAATAAAAAGTATTAAAAACCTTTGCTTATTGAAACTGCCTTGTTAAGGTTATTAGGAATTATAATTAAAAATCCCATAAGTTACTGCGTTAGACTATGAGATAAGAAATAGTATATAGTACTTAATTAAAGAAATGTTGTTGGATTTATGAATATGCAAATTTTGTATTGTAAACATAAAATAATTTTACAGTTTCTATACTATTTATATGTATATTATGCTTACTCTATGTCAAACATGAATAAGATCAAAATTTATAGGTAAAAGTTTTATAACACAGACTAAGTTTACATTACATTAGTACTACACATACTAATTACATTAGTAAAAAATCCATTCCGCAATTGTAATTCTTCTTTTCTTATTTTTTTTATAATAAAAAAGTTCATCGTAAGGTTGGTTCTATAAAAATTTCGTCGTAATTTTACTTTAAACTTTAAAGTTACACAAGGAACTTCTTTTGTTTTTTTAGGAAACAAAGCAACTAACCAAGCAAGTTGTTCGCCTGATGGGAAGCATCACGCCTGCCTATAATTTTGTATTACACAAAACATTAGGCTCTGCGATGCATTCATCACCCAGAAATATAAGATCAATCTTTTTGCCCAGCAATTATTACTTAAAATTTAATAGGCCTTGTACATTATTTAGATTTATTATAAGCCATTTTTTTTTTCGATTTACATTTTTTTAACAAACATTGATCCGTAGTGAACACAACTTATTAGTTTATGTACAAAAGAAAATCTATTTGCATAATTCATCCATAAGTTATCAAGCACATATACATATAGACTATTTTTGAGCAAGAAATTAGATTTTTTTAAATGTATTAAACAGTGCTATATCTTATTTCAGGGTCACATGGCAGGTAGCGCTATTACTGGCCTCTTTAGTGGTGGGGGCAGCAATGAGCCAGCACCACAACAGCAGGCTGCTCCCGCTCAAGCTAATTATTACCAACAACCAGCAGCACAGCAACCTCAGGGACCTTGTGCATGGGAGATTAAGCAATTCATTGAGTGCGCCCAACAACAGCATGACCTATCTTTGTGCGAAGGCTTTAATGAGGCCCTTCGCCAATGCAAAGTCAACAATCACTTGTAAAGCTTAGATAGCTTAATAAAGGCGCTTCAAATTAGTTCAAATATTAAATTTTAATTATTGACCTACTGAAAAAGACATTCTTCTTCATTAGGGAGTTTATTTTCAAATTTAAAGCGCCATTTATGTTCATAGATCAATAGTGGCAAAGGGACAATTACATATTTATATATATTTTGTGTTAGTGTAGCATCAAATGACTATGTTAATTATATTAAGATATCAATGTGATGTAGATTTTAAATTTCAGTTGTTCAGTTATTCAACCAAAACTGTAGAATGTTAAATAAATGCAATCAATAAAGTACAATTGTGTGTTTTACTTCAATTTATTTTACACATTTTTTTTTTATTTATATAACGCTAGGTAGGTAGACTAAAATATTTTTGTATGAAACTAAACAATCTTTACGGATTTTATTACGTTTTATGTTAGATTTAAATTTTCAAACACAAAAGAAACCCTTTCTCTTTATAAGGTGTTTGTTAACGGTTCCGCTATAATTTTATAATTTTTGGCTCAATGAGTCGTATACAGTCGCCCATCGAACGAAACGCGGACGACGGAGCCCGATATATCTCATGTACACGTCTTTTCGCTAAGTAGTAAACCATTAAATAATCCGTTGTGTCGACTGTACAAGTGCTCGGCCAAAATTTGTACTGTCGTTGATGTCTTCGCTGGACACAAAATGTTTCAGTGATTCATACTTGATTCCTGGACAGTAAAGTTATTAATAAAATTGAATCGATATTCATCTATTGCTAGACTTCGGGAGACAATAAGCTGTTATCGGAACAAAATGAAGGTTACTCGGGTGTACATGAGGACGTTCAAGGCCTTAAGGGGTGGCCGTGAGCATAATTTTTGTAGTGCTTAAAACGTCGATGGTTTCAAGCAAGTAAAACGATGCGATCAATTTATAAAAAGAAACAACATTAAAAAAATGGCAAATACTACGCACTATAAATATATAGTGCGTAGTATTTGCCATTTTTTTAATGTAGATACATATATTAATACATCAAGAAATGCAACGTGCGTCGCTGCGCTTTTCACCGAAAGATATAAGATGTTATATCTAAGCAGTAATTAGGCTGGTGACATTGCCGTTCAAATCACAATAGTGGAACCACTACTGTGAATTGAATACTGCATTACGGCTTGACGTAAGAATTATTTTCAGAGGTTTCACACCAGGCGGACTCTGCAAAAGAGTTCTACGTACTATTGTTTATCTTATGCGTCGTTTTATTAATATACTAGCCCTTAGATTGTTCTGGTCTCCCAAGATACAGTTCTAGCCTAGTTTGAGAATCCCTGTTACATGTGTATCACTTGCGATATGCTTTGTCTGTAATTAATGAAAATAATGTAAAAAACTGTATGTAATTCTGGTAAATGACAGAGCAAATAAAGTTATTATTATTAGATTTGGTGGTGTGTTGTTCTTTGCGATAGTATGCTGACAGCACGGCTTTTACCGTGCGTTTATCTGTTTAATTAGCATGAATGTTCAAGGTTAATTAATGATTTTGCGTGTATCGTATTGTTGAAGCCGTTATTCGCGTGCACAACAACGCGCTCCAGCGCATCCGCCCACGGTTGTGATCACCCCTGCGCCCCGCCATTCTATTTTCCGTGACGCGGCAGCCGTAGCAGGCGGCGTGACAGTCGGCACTGCAGTGGTATGATCAAAATTACAGTAACCTGTACAATAGCTGAGAATATTCTTGTGCTACGCATAGAACATTCGCAAAGGTACCATTAACGTAATACGTGAAAATGAAAAATCAATAAATATCCATACCCTTCGTTATTCACACCTATGACAAAACTAATGTAACGAGATCATATAAGTTTAACTCCATAATGCTGTTTGGCTTTATAACGAAACGCCAATAAAGATGGTACATACATTACTTTAAAAAACTGAAAATCATTATTACGAATTTCAATCTTTGAATGTAAAGTTGTTAGTCCGGTAATAACCGGAATACATATTAGAATACACATTAGGAATACATATTAGGAGGAATACCTCCTAATATGTATTCCTAATGTGTATTCTACCAAGTGTGTATTAGTTTGTCCTTTCAAGAACATTCAGGTATATCGTATTTCTGGCATACCGATTTGATGACGAAAAATATTACAAGACATGATACCGAGGCTAAGATCCAGTTTAGTTTATCATATTTATAAAATTGCAAATATCACAATGGTGCTGTGTATTTGTTACTTTGAGTATGTGTATGTAAGTGTTAATTAACGAGATTCGGAACAGCTGATTCAATCAGCTGTTCTGAATCTCGTTCGATAATTATTATATAGTATATACTATATCGATAATTTTATTATATACTATATCGATAATTTTATTATATACTATATCGATAATTATTAATAAAATGTGTATCAACTTTTTTTAAACTGAATAACTGTAATGTTAAATCTAAATGGTTTCAGTAGTTCCTTAGAAATCTACCGTTAACAGTAGCACGACAGCTAGTCGATAAATATTGATACCGTATTGAAAAAATCTTATAATATAGGGTCACGTGGCGGGGGAGGCCATAACGAGCTTATTTTCTGGGCCAAGGCGGCATGAGGTGGTCAGTGCGTTGCCACAGAACTACCAGCCGGGCACAGAGCCCAGCGGGCCGTGTGCTTACGAAATATCCCAGTTTTTGCAATGCGCCGCCGCCCGGGAGGATCTGCAGGAGTGTGCGGGTTTCAATGAAGCACTCCGAGAATGCAAACGACGCAACCGTATGTTGGCTTACATATTTCCATAAGTTGACAAGACTTCGGTGTAATTCAAGTTTTTATTATTAATAAAAGGATGAAAATAGGGCGCCATTGTTAGGTAGTACCAAAGATTCAACTTTTTGTTGCGGCACTTGGCACTTTAATACTTACTTGATATAATACCTGGTTAATCTTACAAAAGCAAGCAAATTCTCCGTACTGTCAGTGTTAAAAAAGAAATTTATTGTTTGTTGCAGGTTTGCCATGACAATGGACGTAAATCAAAACGGACATCTTCAAACGCATTTTGAGTATATACCGTGCCCCTATATTTTTCTAGTTTAAATTGAATTAAAGCACGAAGTTTTATAGCAGTTATTGTTTTACAACCTGAAAAGAGCGGCGGTATTACATTTACACATCTTCTTTTGTGCATGATATTTTCTATTTTTGGAAAGGATGAATAAAACAATATGTACAGGTGTATTTATAAACAAAATTTATTTACACCATAATACATATATATTGTGACATTTTATTTCAGTATGACAATCGATTAAAAAAAAAGTATACTAAGAGATTAGATTGAGAGAGAAATGAAGGAACAGTTTATTCAAAATACATCTTTAATATCTTTATTAATTAGTTAATATAGCCAAACATAATTTTGCGCCAGTATAAAAAAGAGATTCTAAAAGCCTTTTCTAAAATTTATTCAAATTAAATATTTCACAATTTGGCACGATGACTTGTTCGAGTCAGAGTCCGAATGATTTTCATATCTATAATACATAAATAAGGATAACATTTAAATAACAGGCGATGTGTGAACGTTGGAAAATTATTTCTTTGGAATTAACAAAATATTCTCATCAAATACTGACCGTGAACATGGTAATTAATAAACAACGAACAATAGACTTGTTACAACTATAACCGTCTGGCGAAAGAAAAATATCGTACATAGCTCGTAATTTCATTTGTAAACATTTAACCGGCTCCAGTCAACTTTGTGACTAACAACACCGAAATAACCTTTGTGACTGAACAGCTTAGTTGGTTCTAGAAAGAAGTGAACGATGTAAAAATAGCGTTAATAAACTTAATAGTACCCTAGAATATTTACAAAAAAATGCGCATCGAATGAAATTCCGTGTTGATGTTTATGCTTTCGTTTTTTTTTGTTCTCTAAAATCATCGAATGTCTGTTCGATCGAGATGTCGTAGATTCGTACTTAATTATTATTACATTTCAACTAATAATACATGTTAACGCTTACGCTAAATCAGTCTAATTCTTAAAGCGACAATATGTCTAACAATAAAGCTTAAACGAATGCCATTAAACATACACTGGGAATTTCAATATCGGCAAATATAAGGCCACTAAGTTCCTTACGTAATAGGTTAAACCAAACTATTAACCAGTCGTAATTAACATATACAATAAAAACATTAATTATGGTTTTTAACAGACGTTATTATACAAAAAGAGTTATTCTATGTTAATATGGCGGTTCGTTAATATAAAAAACTGCATTATAACAATGCGCGACTCAATTATCGGATATAACGTTGGATAACTGTAACAGAATGCATCGTACGAATGTATAGTAAATAATTCAATTTCAACAGAAAATCTAGTAAATACGCAAGAAAAATAACGCAAACAGCTTGTTTTACAAATGCTAAAGTACCTGTTTAATTCAATAACATTTCAATATAGTTAACCACAAAAATAATGCACCTGTATATGTAAATAAGTGTATACATATATGTAATATATTAATTGTAAAAGGCCCTCGGCGAAATCAAAGCCCAACATCAAAAATAATTTAAAGCTTATCACATAACTTACACTCTGTGTAAATTTTTCACATCGACATAAATACTCCGTTTTGAACAACCAAATAGTGATGTTTGCGCCGCATTACCGATATTCTGTTAATGCAATCAATATAATAATGGTTAGCACAATTACGACGAAACGAGCTAGATCCTATGATATCATAAAATGGAATTTACAGAAAATTACAAGTTCGCTTTATTTACAACGTAATATGACACTCATGATAGCTCGCGTCGAAAGGCACCTATCGTCGCGTCAAGTATTTGTCCTGCGGCACATTACTACTACTCTACAGGTATTTATACGAGCGTTTGTGGTGGTAGAGAGCAATGTTATTTTTGAAAGGCGCCTCTAGACTAACCTTTTGCCTCAGAAGAGTTATAAAATACAATTTTAAAGTTTTTTTTTTGCCAGCAATAAATAGTATTTGCATAAATAAAGTTTTTTGATAAAAAAACTAATCTATTCATTCATAAATAGAGCCGCAGCTTCACAGCTGTTTAATTCTAAACATTTGACGCGACGATTGAGATCGCCTTTAGCTCGTTAACCAAAAGTGTGGTTTTGGTCTTTTTGGTGTGGGGGTGGGTCACAAGCGCATCTCCCAAAGTATGAGATGGGCGTCTTTGGGGTTGGGGTCAGCGGCTGGAGCGGGCCGTTCCGAGGCGTCCGCCGTTTGCCGCCAATCCACATAGCCCCTACCACCCATAACGGTCACCACCGATCGTCGCGCTGCACTCTCACCAACCACGTAGTCCGTACCCCTAAGACTACGCGCCGCACTCTTATTCCCAACCCTCGTCTCCCTCGTCTCCACCGCGGTGGCCGAATCGCTCCGTGATATCGAGCGTTCCGATGCCGAGGATTTCCCGGACGACGAGTCCGGAGTAGAGGCCGCCAACGGAGCGAGATTAGCAGCGCCCGATGCACCTGAACTTGTCCTGGAAACGCCCCTTAAAGCCATGGACTCCTCGCTGCCGGACGAGGTGCACAGACTCGACGCTCTAGAGTCTACCGACCAGCTGGAGAGATCCAGACTTCTAGGTCTGCCCGCACGCATCCTTAACCGCCGGTCGAGCGTGCTCACTCGGAACGGTATAGCGGCCAGCTCCGGATCGCTTCTTCTCAACGCCTCGCCGCCGGCGCCGTTCACATCGGCCTCCCCAACGCAGTCTTTCACGAACATTAGATCGCCGAAAAGGCCATAAACGTCGCAAGCGTTCAAATTGGCACACTTCGGCAGTGTCTTGCTTAATCGGACATCACCCGGCTTCTTACGGCGCACGACGGCGGATTGTACGCGCTGCGGCCTGTAGGGGCTTGACTCCTCGGATATCCGCCGCTCAAGTTTTGGTTTATCGTCCTCCTTGCTATCTTCCTCCTTGAACTCTTGTAGTGCGGAGGTGTCAGCTAGAGCGCGTGCGTTGGATAGGTTACGGCGGACCACATTGACGTCCACTTCCCTATTCTCTGGGAGTAGTGAAAGCAGGAACGTCACTGGACCGGCGTGCGCGTGATACGAGACGGCTATATGCCCACCGATGAGGGGGAGGCCTTCTAATTTGGGTAAAGGCACAGTCACGCTGACACCCGCGGTAGTGCCGACCCATAAAAGACCTTGGCTCGCCAACAGAGCAGAAACGTAGGCTGGCTTGCTGCCCTCTCTTGCGCCGATCGTCTTCGCGACGTCAGCGGCTATATCTATGTTCTGTAAATGTTCAAACGTCTCCGCATGGTAAAGGCTGACATAGGTGGAATCAGAAAACGCGGTCCACAACCCGACTCCGGAATGGGCTAAATACTTGACAGAGCGATCGCCTTCCCCTTTGAGCTCAAGTATGCGCATAATTTCGGCGGTAAGAGCATTGATTGCGAAAACTCGTCTGGCGCAAGTGGCGTAGACTATGCCATCGACTGGCAGAATGCAGTGGACAGGCTTATCGCCCAGCTCTATTGCCAAGGGTTCCTGCAAAGCCCACGAATCGTCATTGTTCCTCCTGTAGACGGAGACTCTCCCATTGGCCAGGCCTACGAACATAGAGTCGCAGTGGTACCGTATCTGCGTGACAGCGGCGATGGTCTGCACTTCTGTCAGCTTCTCTTGCTTCTCTGGTTCAACGCCGGAGAATATTATAATCTTCTTGTCCTCAGTGCCGAGCCACACTGTGTCGCCGCACAGCGTGGTCACTTGTCTTAGTCCCTTTGAATATTCCATCGATGTTACCTAGTAAAAAATAGACGAAACAGCGTTAAATTACTGCTATATAAACAAGAGAGTAAGATAAGTCCGAAATTCTGAGAATCATTGGTATAACTTAAAGCTTTATGTAGTAAATTATTCATGAAAGTTTAGTGATTACACTAATATGCAAATTTCCTCTGTGCAAATGCTAACTGTAATAAGTAGATTTTTAATTATTCTATATATTTATCAAATTTTACCGCCAAGCAGAGCTTGCAGTTTTGAGCTCAGTTTAAATGAGCTAATTTTAAGCCAGCTTCCGGCGACTTGGACCTTAGAACACTAAATGTAGTTACAGCCTACTGGTGGGAAAGAGTGTTGGACGAGCCTTCTATTATCCCCTTCTCAGCTTTTTTAAAGTGGTCTTGCACCGAAACGAGTCCTACTGGGGCGGCAATACAGATGCAGTGGTGCCAAATATTTATAAAATATTCGGCCTCCAAACAGTAATGTGTAAGTATTACTGTGTTGTGTGTGAAGGGCAATGATGCCAGCGTAATTATTATAGGGAAAGGAGATAGACCATCTTATATCTTTGGAGGACGAGCGCAGCACAGAGCCACGCACGCTGTCTGTGGTACTGTGTGGTGCTTATTGGCAGGCTTGACGTTTATTATCAGGCTCGTCTTGTCACTTTATCTCGAAAAAAGCTACTGCCAGGGCATCTGGCACCAATGCATTTCGTAGGAGGTTCTTAAGGCACTGAGGGTGTTTTAGGTGGTAAAAACTCCACATTACCTTATCCTCCCTCCGAAAGTAAGGTACATTTTTATGAGTCCGCCAGGGTGGTACTACCGCATTGCCAGTTATTAAACCACCAAGCGATAATGTGTAAGCACTATTGTATATTTCTGACGGGCAACGTGCCAGAGTAATTACTGGGCATATCACTATATACCATCTTCAATCTCCCGGTGACAATGAGCGACATATTTATGGGCAGGCGTGTTGCTTACCATCAGTTACATGCTCGTCTCAACAGAAAAAAACGTGCCTAGCGCGAGTTTTTGTTAATTTTGCTTAGCAGCTCGAGGTTAACGCTAACGCGGTCGAGTTGGTAAGCGTGATGAACAAAAACTGCGGTCGGGCGAGTGGCCTCACCTTGGTGTCGGGTAGATCGAGCGTGACGAGCGTCTTGAGCTTGGCGGCGCGGTGCGTTAGCACGGCCACGTGGCTGTTCCCCGCTCCACCCGCGCACACCCACAGCAGCGAGCGAGCCCGCCGCGACAGCCCACCACGCGAAGTACCCGCACTCGTGTAGAAGCAACCGCATCTCACCTGCACATAAATTTTTTTACAATCCCTTAATTATGAAGACACTGAAACTTTGCTACAGTTCCCATAAAATCACACACATATTCACACACACATATATGTGAGGCAGGTAATCTTTTAAATCACCGTCATCGAAAATAATGAAAATAATGTATGTACGATATTTCAGAAGTTAACTAATGTGTCGGAAGAGCAGTCTCCTAATACAGGCACTGTGTGCTTAAAAGG
>DWGO01000144.1:0-15011 GCA_018247635.1 Eurytides dolicaon deicoon
GTTCACGCTTTCACTAAATCCCTTTCAAATGAGAAAAAAAAACCAAAAAGTACTGAATAATGATACTGATTTATACATCATTTGTCAAAATCAGCCGAGTAGCATCAAAAAAGAATCTGCAATTTTCTACCGCACTTAGTCGGTCAAACGCTTCAAACTGATTTTGATTCTTTTTCACATTTTGACCTTTTAATATTTTTATAATTAAGAGTCTATACTCTCCCCCAGCTTGAAAAAGTCATCCCCTTCTGCACTCCACTCGCATCTGAATGAACTCCCATCATGACTATATGCGTCCAACTAGTCGTTCCACGCCAAGATATCTCTTGTCTTTCAGGACCCATTTAGAGGTCCTTGAGGCCCAAAAATCGAATTGCGTGGGAGCATAATGTCCAGGTGTAATAATTTTCTTAAATATTTGTTTTTTTTTACTGTTGGGAATATATTTATTATTATAGCAAAAAAATCGTGGGGCGGTGATATGTGACATTCATTTAAACATTAGTTTTGACTTTCCCTGAATGGAATAATTCACATACACAAACGATTTGTTGCCTAGTTTTTACCTGTTAATGATATTAGTTTACTTTTTTCCGTAATCCTGAAATGTAACACGTTATATCGCTTTGCCAAGTAATAACGCTGACAACTTTGCCCTTCAAACTGGATTACAATAGCGGTTACACATTACTGCTTAGAACGCCATGTACATGAACGCCACGTACGCACGTCAGCTTTACTAGCTTAGTTGTAATGATTGCTTGGAAATTTTAGTGGGTACATGAAATTTTATTTTCTATATATTTTCTATATATGACACTAATTCCGCGCTATCTACCAAACCATTAGTTACACTTCATCTGGTGATGAGCGCAGGGCACGGCAAAGCAGATTCTGTGTGGCGTTGTGTTGTATTGGCTGACCATCAGGCGTTTAGTTTATCACTTAAGTCATCAAACTACGCTGTCACGCTAACCTATAGTTGTTCTAATAATATTAGTTAACCATAAAAAAGATAAGATAGCCCAGAAGCTACTTATATGAAAGAAGACGGAACCCTGCAACTGATATGGCTTGAACCCCAACAACTCTTTCAACTTTTTCACCAGACCAAAAACATAATCAATATTCCACTTTATAGACATAACATAATAATAAAAAGTATACTAAGCAATAAATAAAAGTGTTGTTTAAAATTAATGTTTCTATAATTAGTCCCACCTATTATGTACAGCTTACACTTATCCCAACTCGTTTATCACATTATTCATATAGAACAATAGCAAAAAATACTTGCTGTTATATGAGCTGCCATTTCTATATTAGAAAGTTTATTGTATATCGATTTTTAATTCTGTTTAAACTCACGATGTTCAAAATTAAACTCCTGTTATATAAAACGTCTAACAACCTGGGATAGCTTTTTCCGTAACACATATAACTAATGATTTTTGTGTTATGCAGAAGATGCTAGCCGTATCACAATCGGATAAAGGAAAATCTCTTACTTATCTTGAAATTACGCCATTTTTTTTATGTTCAATGAATACGAGTACACATCATTTTTGGAAACAGTCGGTGTTTTTATGCGATTATTAGAGGTTTATCGAATATAATTAAAAATTTTGGGCTGGTTTAAAATATCTGAATATTTTTAACCGGCTGACGACAAATGATCACATACTTCAAACTTCTTTAACCGATGCTTTCGGCTTAAACTGATTCTCCGTAAGTATTAAAAACGTCGAGAGTTTATAAAATAAATAAAATGTGATAAGATTCTTAATCTTGTTTTAGAAAATTAATGCTTTTTATAGGGAACTGGCCAAATAATTCTGTGACATATTCAAAACAAGCATTGGCCTTTTAAGTAGATAAGTATAAGGTCGGTCCAATCAACTTGGTTCAGATGAAATGTGTTAGGCAAATTTGAAGTAATAGCAAAATCGACGCTTAAGTTCCTTCATATCTTAACAACAAATGCAGCTAGGAGGTACATTTATCAGTTAATAAATGCTAACTATAATCTAAACTAAGTTGTATACAAAATTATAACCACGAATTTGAAAATTTCATCGATTTAGAAATAAATATTCTATAGTACTTACTGCATCTGATATTTCAATATTTGTTCTTGACATATGAGAAACTGTATATCTATCCTTGCTTCTCTTGTCAATGTAACGCTATCAACGACAATCGCATATCGCTATGTGTGTCATACAATTGATTGAAAACAAGAGGCGACAATTGGTTGCAGGATGGGGTGTCGAGGACCGATAGTTGGGTGAGGTAACGGATGCTCGCCATTACTACATCAGCATAAATTGAATAACAAGTTATCTGTCTGTTAGTACTGATGACATTTTAAAGAATGAATTACCTGGTCAATTGCATATTTACTTTTAGAAGCAATAAAACAACACTAACAACCTTGCTATGCTTGGCATTATATATAGCATATAGTTTTCGAAAGATAACAGTCAATTTCAGTCGTCAATCAGGATACTTTTATTCATATAAATTACGTAGATTATAATTACGTAGATTAGAAAAATAAATTATAATAATTGTATTTAAAATTCATTCGAGATTTATATCTTTTTCCGAGAAAGAAGTAGTATAATCGGTGTGTCCACATGGAGAAGAAAATAGGACTACGTCGGTAGATATGGCAAAAAGCACAGAATTTGCAATCACCAAACAACTGGCTACGTTAGTTCGGAATATGTAGAAACAATTATAACATCTAATGTGGAACCGCCGAAACAATTTGTCTTTGCTCGTATGATGAAAGGCAACAATATACAAGAATTTTTTTACAAGTTAAATACATTAACGCATACAATATTAAGAAACGGTTCATGAATGAAAGTAGTTATAAAAATACTTTCATCAGAGGTGATAATAACCAAAGGTTGGAAAATTTATAAAACACCAGATCGGTATATACTATGGTGTGGTCAGAGTTGAGTTAGAATTGAGTGAGGAGGATAATGTAAACAACCAAACGCCTGATGCGTAGATCAAATGAAGGGTTGGGATGAACTGCAAGAGAATGTGTTAAATTATGTTTTAAGGGATCATCTTTTCCTTCATACGTTATAGTACACGGGATGCGGATGAATGCTTCAATTCCTGGAAGTTTGATCATATGAGGAAGATGTGTCCAAGGAAAAAATGCGTATGTCCTAAGTGTGGTAAAAATCACCTAGACTACGAAACAATGAAGTTTGTGTGTATTAATTTTACCGGTGATCGCTTGACTCTAATGAAAAAGTATCCAATGTACCTAACAGAACGAAAAATAAGCAACCTAATGACGGATTTAAATTTCACCTGTCAAAAAAACGCAATCGATTTATGTACCAGAGGAAACTCCGCCACGTGCTCAAGAACGTCCACTTGGATCACAAACGAATTTGGCTAAATACCCTAGACTAGGTCATAACGTCGCAGAAGAAGAATATAATATTACAATTTCACCACCCAAAGTTTCAAGACCTATCAATTTTGGCATCGTGTTGTTCTAGTTGTAGCAGACAAAATCAGTCTCTCGAACCTCAAGATAACTACGACTCTGTTTCACCCACTAAAAATAAAAAAGACTAAGAGCAGGAATAAATCGAGAAGGGAAATCTATATTCATTTAAATAATAATGCAACATCTGATCGGGAATGTTCTAACATGGACACAGAGGATGAGTTGAGTTCCTTGAGAAATATTGTTGGCAAAGACGAAGACAATGAGAAGATTTCTAAAACGAATTTTACAAACAGAAAGGAAACAATTTTTCATTTAAAGTTTGAGGGACATATTATTATTTTTTAGGAAATATGATTCTCTTAGTGTTATCACTAAACTTATGTTTATATCCGTTGTAAAATTTGTGTCGTGGCTAGTATTATTTTTTATAAATTACTTTAACGATTAGCCGTTCATAAAATCATTTTACGGTTTATGAAGAACAAAAATTCAAATACATATATTTTTGTTTTGTTTAAGTGATAAAGTGAGGAGACACGTAAGTCGTGCGCTTGATGGTAAGCGTCACACCTGCACATAACAACACAGTGTCACACAGGTTGTGTTTGGCTCTGTGCTACACAGAACCAGTGTATATAGAGATATTTATAATTGCACATTTACAGATTTTTTACGAGATAAAGTGACGAGACGAGCAAGTCGTGCGTCTGATGGTAAGCGTCACGCCTGTCCATAATAACACGATACTACACAGAGTGTGCTTGGCACTGTGTTGCGCTCGTCACCCAGAGATATAAGATGGTGTATATCTCTGCCCTGTAATTACAATGGCATCATTGCGCTTCAAACCGGAACACAGTAGTGCTTACCCACTACTGCTTGGCGGTAGAATATCTGGCAATGAAGTGGTACCTCCCCAGTTGGACTCTGCAAGAGTCCTAGCACTTAAGGAAATTACGAGTATAAGGATATTATTTTTAACAGCAAAGCAGGCATGGCATACCGTAAAGGGACTACATATCTTTATAAATCAAAATAATAAAAATAAACATTTACTTTGCGCTACAAGTAAATTACAAGTTAGAAAATAAAATAAGAAAAAATTCGAAAAAAACATAAATCATGTTTTACATGGTAATGACTTATAAGCATATTTCGATTTTATATATCGATAAAGTGACGAGACGAAAAAGTTGTGCGCCTGATGGTAAGCGTCGCGCCTGCCCATAACAACACAGTACCACACAGAGTGTGCTCGGTTCTGTGTTGCGCTCGTCACCCAGTGATATAAGATGGTCTATCTCTCAATATTATTGAAAATAACGTGCGTATTTGCTGTGGTCGAGCAGTATCGATGCATCAGCGAGTGCAGTGTCCCAATGTGCATCGTTCTCAAGAAGATTTAGTTCCTGGCAAGCTTGGCAATAACTGGCACACAGCTGACCGTTGACTGTTCTTAAAGCTTGTTAGGATATCGGTCCGCGTACATTGATTGACAGCAATCGCAGATAGAAGCATTCTGTATTGTTCGGTTGAACAGTGTACAGACGGACGCAATGCGTCACTGGAATATTAATTGGGATGTTCTTCAACTGCTTTACTTTGTTTGCAACGTTGAAACTTGTTAGCCGATGCATTCGTAAAAAATGGTCTTACCCACCTTCATGGACTCATTCAAAACAACTTTGCTAAAGATGATCACATGATCATCACATGATCAAATGCCTAGAATTTCAATATATAAGATGATATAAGATTTAAAATTCTCGACTTAATGGATTTTTGAAACTTAATTGATAAAGTTATTTGATAACTCAAAAATATACTATACTGTATATGCGTATTTTGAAAATAAACCAATATTTTTATTGGCATGTCAACATCACTGCCTGCCTGGAATCCCATTATTAATAAAATCAAATCCAATTTATAGACCAAAAAGAATTAATTAAAAACATTAACGATAGCCTGGATAATTACAGCCAAGGTTGCAAATTACTTCTTCTTTTTCTCTCAAATACAAGATACAATACAAATACAAGATTCTCGTACAAATATAAGATTTGTGGTCTTTCGTACGAGGTACGAGGACACTAACAGCCTCGTAAATATGGACGAGATTATGACATAAGGAAAAATGGTAATGATTTCGAAAGGTGACATATAGCCATACGAACATTTTGCGTCACTATTATTCGTAGTATAAAAAGCTTGTAAGCGCTACAGTTACACCAAAAGTCATCTTTTTTCATGACACGTTTTGCACTGGCAATCAGTGTTGGGTAGAACAAGAATTTTTAACGAGATTGTAAGATTAGCCTCTTTTTGTACTGAGCCAGTACAACGTCCTACTTCTAATGAGGTGATGCATAAGAGCCAATAAGAGCCGTTTTTAAGCTCGCGGTACAATTGAAACAAAGAAGTGTAGACTCGAGTTTGTATTGCCAAATATAATAATACCTTCCACTTTAATTGACGTAATGTTTATCTACAAAAAATTATCAAGAAATTAAAGTTTATCTACAAAAAATTATCAAGAAATTAGTTTTAATTAGCGAACTACGATATTATCGATTACATTAACAATAATATATACTAATATGAAATCAAACGCATAAATAACGAAAATAATAATGCGAAATAAAATTTGAAGTACTTATTTGAAAATTTTGAGCCTGTGACATAATACGTCCATAAATGATACACTATTATATACGTCATGTGCGAGACAAAAGTATTTCCTCTCAAACCGAACACTATTTGTAGTGACGTAGTGTGAGTAATACGAAAAGACGTGCTATTATAGTACAGCATATGGTTCATTCTCTTTCTTACTTAAATATGTCAAATGGGAAAAGAGTAACAGGGCATAAAAATTAGAAGTGGGACTCTAATTTCTTTAAATAAGTTAGAGCATTAAAACTACTGCAGAATGTGGCGACCTCGGCGTGGATTTAATCCAGCCTTTCATCATTGTTCTTGACGAGTAACATCACAAGTTGTAACTGCACTTAAACACTGTATCATTACTCTCCGTATGCTTACGACTATATCCAACCTCCGCTCGGCCATTATTTGTATAGGAGCAAGTCGTACAATATTTGTTGCAATAGATTATAAATAGTATTCAATATTACCACTACTATTGACACGGATGACGCCAACAATAGCACATGTGATCCGGAGCTTCCAAAATTTTCCATAATTGAATATTTTGCTTCAGACAGCCACCCCGAAAGCATTGTATGTTATGCACGATTGGTTTTAAAAAAGAGAGCGTGCTCTTGACTTCTTACCTTTTGAATGTTTTATCTCAGAAGCCCGTTTACCAGACGATTTTGCCCGACTATTGATATTGTTTTCTCGTGGACGGCTTAGGGTTTCTGTCGAATATCTATTTTGAGACAGTAGCCTGCATTACTATCCCGTTGATTGTAACGAAGGTGGTAGCTTGTCGAAACCGATTTTTTTTGTAAATAGGATACCAATAGGCCGCGATCAAACAAATCCTCAACGCTAAGTGGGATTGTGCAAGGTTCCACTGTGAAATTCTTCTGGATTATGAACGAACCATGAAGGAGGCAAAATTAGGTCACCTGCTCTGTTTGACGACCAACTGCCTCTGGAAATCTGGATTCGGTTCCGACAGGGACTTCCAAATCAAATAATTTAATTGGTTTTTACTATAGTTTAAATATAGCGCTTTGCGGTGGTTGAAAATCCAAATCATTATTAAAATTAATCTTGAATGCACAGACTGTTTATATTGTTGGTTACGCACTCGCTAAGAATTTGTTATCTTTGCGAAATCAAATTAGTTAAAAAGGTCACTTGTTGTTATAAAACTTAACTTTCATATCACTTACATCGTCATTTTTCGGCTGTTTTGATCGTCTTTTAGGAATAGAATCCTCAGACTACGATGCACTTACTTGAATGACTTTACTTACATAACGCAATTGCACATGACTATTGCTCTCCTGTTCAATATTAAAGGTAAGAAAATATTATGCACGTAAAATCACTAGATTTGTTATTTTCTCTTTCTGAAATTTAATTATTTTGTTAGGTTATAACCGCAGGAGAATAAGATGCCATAATCAACAAAATGGCGCCCCGCGATCCTGACGCCCCACCGAACGATGGATAGATGATGGTGATCTCCGGGGCCGAAGGGAAGAGATGTTTGAGGGTAAAAGCGGGGAAAAAAGACAGGCTAAACTCAAGATGGATTCCGGATATCGTTACGGAACAAATAATAGAGGGTTTCAGCTACCAATAAAACTTACCTATTATTATTCCAACGATATCTCATATCTTCAGTTATCGATAGTGTCTTATTATTTGTTCCGTACCGATATACAGAATCCATCTTAAGTTTCTCTATTCCCCGGTTTTACCCAACATCTCTTGCCTTCGGCACACCGTGGCCTAGTCTATGGTGCGTCCGGTGGGTGGGGGCGCCAGGACAGCGGGGCGCCAATTTTTTCATTATACTTACTTATGATGTACCATTACCTGGATTACCTTGGAAAAATCACAGGTAAGTTTTATTGGTAATTAAAACCGTCTATTATTTGTTCCGGGTCGAAATTCGGGATCCATCTTGAGTGATGTTTGTTATCTTCTGTTACCAAAATGAATAAGACTGTCATGCTATAATGTGTTATAAAAATAAGACATGATTAGTTCTAAATTAGAGATATATAATCATGATCTCTGATTAACTGTGGAACATAAAAATAATGTAATTTAATATTTGAATTAAATAATAAAAGTACACTTGTCTGAGATCTATCTTCAACATTCAATCTCTGCTTTGCAAGAAACTTGGCACTCGAAAGTGACTAAACAACTGAAATGTTTTTGGTTTGATGGATTTGTTCAATCGTTATACATCGAATATTGGCCAGAGCGTCCCGTCGGATTTAAGAAGAATGTTGACAGGTAAGTTGGACTCATCTCCACTCGTTCTATTAATTGCAAATCTAACATCATCTGTATTTGTTGTGTGATATGATAAGTTTCCTTTGTTTTGAAGCTTTTCATTATTGATTGATTTTTGATGTGTATTATCAAAGGAGGTCTGTCAATCAATCAATAAATGAGATACATTGCATATGAGATTCGAAGCTTCCAAAATATTCCATACTTGGTAGCTTGTCGCCCTAAGGTATGCCTGCATATGAGTCAATATAATCTGATTCCACACATCTTTATCAACTTAAAACTCTTGTACAGAGTATTATGCTCTGTTTTTTAATATGTTTTTAATCTGAGCCTTAAAATTTTGATAAATCGGAATGATTTTAATCGTATACTACTCATGGCTTTTAAATGTTTGAAGTTGAGATAAGTTAGTCACGTGGCCTTCCTTTGCTTTCGGAAATGGCGGATCCTTCAGCGAGATCAATAACTCAAAAAATTTTAATTGGATTTTATTATCGTTTAAATATAGCGCCTTGCGGTTGGCGCAAATCCAAATAATAATCATTCTTGGATGCACAAACTGTTGGTATGGTTGGTTGCGCACTCGCCAAGAATTTGTTGTCTTTGTTTCAAATTAGTTAAAAAGGTTGTAACAAAAAATTTACATTCATATCACTTACATAATTTTTCGGCTGTTTTGATTATCTTTCAGGATTAGAATCCTCCGACAACGACGAAGTAACTAAACACTACTTGAACGACTTTTCTTACGTACTCGTAACTAGTGTTCACTACAATTATAACGTAATTGCACATTACTACGAGGATCAAACTGAAAGTTTTTAGAAAATAAAAAACTGAGCAACTTATAAGTATCAATATATTTTTCAAAGTAGTGTCCATTTACATCAATATATCACTGCATCCGATGGAACCACTGAGTAAAGCACTTTTCCCTCTCCTTAGGGGTCTCTTCAACGGCGGTTTGAAACGAGTCACTGTTTCCTCGGCATTCATAAAACGTTTTCCTCGAAGTTTATCTTTTATTTTCGGAAATAAATAAAAATCGAAAGGTGAGAGGTCAGGGCCATACGGCCCAGTAATTCCCCGTCTGTCATCGCCAAATAGTCGATCGTTCGCTTAGCAGTGTACGATGATGCGTTGTCGTAGTAAAGGAGGAATCGACTGAGAGGTCTTTCTCCCTAACTTTTTCCAAAACAAGTGACAAACATTTGTTAGTATACCACTCTGCAGTAAATCCGCTAAAACAATTGTCGCGTAATGACCTGTCCTTCCGAAGAACGTAGCCACCATCTTCTTTTCACTTACACTTCGACCCCTCTTCACTTTAGTTGGCAATTCATCGGAAGGAAACACCCACTGAGAAGACTGTCTTTATGTTTCCGGATCACAACAATAAATCCAGCCTCCATTAAATCTTTGAATTATTTCATAGCACCAATCAACAAACACGGAGTTTTGGGACTCGGTCAAATTATGAGATATCCACCGGGCACAAAGCTTCCTGACCACTATATGTTCATGGAGGATTTTGTACATTTGACTCATACCGATGCCTAAGCTTGTTCTCTCAGGTCACTCTTTTGTCAGTCTCTATCATACGCCGCACAACGCTGATGTTATCATCAGTCGCCGTAGAAGGCTGTCCTTCACGCAGATCATCGGTGAGATTAGTGCGACCACGTTTAAACTTGTTAAACCAGTTATAAATAGAGCCGCGAGATGGGGCTTTATCGAGAAAGGCTAATCGAAGTCTATAGTAAGTTTCTTGTTGACTTAAGTGACACTGAGAGATAAAAAATCATTGCACGAAAATTTTCTCGCGTTAAATTCATGCTGACGTGACTCAGACTATTTTCAATTGCCGTTAAATCGTAAAACAAATGACTAATGAATGAAATACATACTCAATATTATTGGCACAGAATTCCTTTTTGAAAATTTTAACTAATTTTTTTATTATAATATTTATAAGCGGCAAGTTCTAAAAACTTTCAGTGTCGCTCTCATACTGCTCTCGTTGTACACTACAGGGAAGAAAATATTATGCCCGTAAAATCACTACATTATATATAAAACTACAGTTGGTAATGGTGACACTTAATGACAAATGAAAATGTTTGACGTTTACTATTTTATGTACCTTCACGGCTAGACTAATCCATAACCTACAAATAATCAAAATCGATTTTCACCTAAACCTGGCCTCGTACAGCGAAAATTCTTTGTGGTATGTGCTTCTGGGACTGCAGCCTTATTTATTTATATTTTTGTTAAAGGACGCCTAAATTGAAAATCAGCTAAAGCGTTGTACGCGAGTTCGCCACTGTCCTTTACTTATTGTGTTAGGATATAACCGCACGAAAATAAGATGCTATAATTAAGAAAATGACACCCCGCGATCCTGGCGCCTCACCGGACACACCATAGATTAGGCGGTGATGTCGAGGCCGAATGGAAGAGGCGTTGGGTAAAACCGGGAAATAGAGAAAGGCTAAACTCAAGATGGATTCCAGATATCGGCACGGACCAAATAATACGAGATTTTTATCTGCTTATGTACGAGGGGAAAAATATTACGGTTGGCAACCTTGATTAGAACTCCAAACTTCAGACTGTCCGTAACTTTGAAAGTTGCGACGTTTTGACGAGTTCTTAATTTTTAATGAGATTAAAACGCTATTTTATAATGTATAGAGTATACATAAGAAATTTGTATATGAATTTAAGCTAAGCAATATTTCACACTATTAGCGGATTAGACTGAAAAAGGGCTTTTCTCTTAGCGAATTATATATTATATAGTTAGGAAGGATTAAAAAATGTGTTTTTCACTTATTAATTCACAGATCAATGTATAGATGATACAAAAAACAAACAAGATGCAAATAAGTGTCCTGCTTGACAAAATCTAATAAGACGTAATACTAAGCCTAACTGTAGACTAGAATACGTTTCAAAACATGATTTACTTGAGAAATTATTCCCCGAAACGGCTATAAAATTACATATCGGATACATCGCGAACTTCCTGAGCTCTTTTGGCTCGCATCAAATTTACCAATTTCTTAGAACAAAGTAACAATAAAGCCAAAATGTCGAGATGAAGAGCCGCTATGATTATTTCAAATAATGTGTTAAGATTGATGTCCAAAAAATCTGCATCCCAAGATGAAAGTGGTGATGGAACTACATCGTGTAACACTAATCTTGTTACACGTGGCTCATCTTTGTGGTACGTAGCCCATTCAAGAATCTTCTTCAGAATTTCGCCTCTCACTTGTAACCGAAATAATTTTTTCTGTTCATCGTCGATATCTAAATCTTCCAAGACCGCACGGATTTTACTCGAACAAACTGCAACTTCAATATCCACTTCGAAAATATGCGAGTCCGAAGACTGCAGTTTGATTTGCGGCATCTAAAACGTAATATTAACTAATAATACAATTTTCAATGTAATATTCTTTAAAAAAAAAAGAATCATAATTACCTTTTGCTGGAAACAAATTTAAAACAAATTGTACTCTTAATTTATATTCCGATTTCAATTTAAGGAAAATCAATAGCAGGACATCTCTCAACAATAGGCTCTCACAAAGCGCAAAACAGATATTGATTTTTGTGTTACCAGCCACAATTATCAGAAAATTGCGGCTGGTACCGATATTTTATGTAGGCATGACATTTTATATTATTTTTTATATTATTTTCCATAATCATTTAGAAGTTTTAAATTATAATGAGCATATATCGGAATCTATGTATCGGTTTATATCGTGTTAGTGTTAAATCTTAGAAATGGATCACCAAAGTCACTTTCTTCATTAACATCAAAATTGAGTTGTTGGAGAGGTTAGTTCGATTGATTTTTTCATAATTGAGACAGTTTATCTTTTTGGTAATGGTATAATTCAATAATTAATACAGATGCCTAAAATATTTCGATATACCGGAATCGTTACTGAATTAAACTCATCTAGAAATCTGTTAGTACAATGAACTGGGAGACTGGGTTGGGAGAATACTTATTTTACTGGGTTGTCTTTTTAATACTTATTTCCTTCAACGCACTAGTAACTTGTGGAATCGGTTAAGGACCTAAAAGAAGATAGCCTATTCTCATCTTAAAGGCGGGCCAAGCATTAGAAAGTACCCTGATATTGCAGATATTCATGGGCAGGAGGGTTCGTTTACACGTATGTTTGCCACTTGTTCGATTATCTCCCCGACTAAAAATTATCACTAAACATACATTGGGACCCTATTGTGACGCCCTGGTGCCCAGGTTGAGGATGCTGTTTTCTGCCTGTATGGCGCAAGCCATAGTTCCACAGAGGTGGAAGATAGGCAAACTCGTCCTCATCCGGAAGGAAGAGCGTTCTGCTTCTGCCTTTCGACCGATAGTGCTTCTTGACGATGTGGGCAAACTTTTCGAAAAAGTAGTTGCCAGTCGCATCGTCGAACATATGGGGCGCGTCGGGCCGAATCTGGCAGACAATCAGTTTGGGTTCCGAAAGGGTTGGTCAAACACCAATGCGGTGCTGCGTGTTAAATCCCTAGCTCAGGAAGCAGTCTCCCAGGGTGAAGTTGTCTTGACGGTGTCTCTTGATATCGCCAACGCTTTTAACACTCTTCCCTGGGCTTGCATAAGAGATGCCCTCCGGTTCCACGAAATGCCTCTCTACAGCGTCGCACGATTGGGGCTTATTTATCATAGCGACATGAAGTGTATTCGTGCCGTGGCGGGCAACGGACCGGTCAAATGACGTGAGGTGTTCCACAGGGATCGGTGCTGGGGCTACTCCTATAGAACATTGGGCATGATTTGGTGCTGCGCGTAACCTCCCTTAGAGGAATAGAAGTGACATGATACGCCGATGACACCCTAATTACTGCCCGCAGCACCAATTTTCGCAGGGCCGCTATTCTCGCTACTAAAGGAGTGATTCAAATAGTTTGGCGAATTCTCAGGGGCTAGAGGTGGCGCTGAATAAATCCCAGGCCATTTTTTTCTATGGACCAAGGAATGCGCCACCTGCAGATGCCCACATTATAGTGAGTGGACGTCAAACCGACAATGCGATACCTTTTACGGTTTAGACCTAGATCGCCGATGGGACTTCCGCTCTCAATTTTGAGCGTCTTATTCTCAGATTGCTGAGAGTGCGACAGCTCTCGGAAGGTTGCTTCCGAACATTGGGGGCCCCAACAGCTTATGTCGCCGCCTATATACCGGAGTCTTGCGGTCTATGGCTCTTTATGGAGCTCCCGTTTGCTCTGACACCCTCAACCGACAAACAACAGCACTTTTATGCAAACCTCTGTGCGGGGTTACCGGACTATATCCGGTAAAGCAATGTGCGTGCTAGCAGGTTCTTTGCCCTGGGATCTGGAAGCTCGGATTTTCGCATCATTGCACATTGGCGTGAAGAGGCAAGAGCCCGGGGCCACGTGCCAGCTTCTGAAGAGATAATGGGTTGCAGAAACCAACTGCACTTAATGTAGCACTCAGTAGCTGAGTGGAAACAGCGGCTTGAGCACCCCAGTACCGGCCTAAGAACTATGGAGGCCATACGTCCTGTACTCAGTCGGTGGCTTGACAGGCGGCATGGCATTCTTACCTACCGAGCGACGCAGATACTTTCGGGAGGTAATTGTGGCGCGTGGCGGGAAGGGAGCCAACAGCGGATTGCCACCACTGTGACGTATGTGCCGAGGACACAGCTCACCACATACTGTAAGAGTGCTCAGCTTGGACAGAGCAGCGCCAAGAACTGTGTGCTCTCGTGGAGCACGACCTCACACTGCCTTCTGTGGTTCGCGCCATGGTGCAAGGTGAGCGTTCGTGGGGTGCCGTCCTTGCATTTTGCGAGGACGTTTTGACCCTGCGGAAGCTGCGGAAGAAGTCAGAGAAGCCATTGCCACCCTGGAGATCCACAGCCGGAGACCAGGGCTCAGAAGGCTAGCCTATAACCGTCCCGACTGACAGTGTGCCTAAGGGCGGTAGACGTGGGGATGTGTGTCGCACTGCTGGGAGCTCGTGAGGAGTGCTATATTAATAATTCACTAACACACTACTCTTAAACGATCGAACCAAGGGCTATTAACGACCGGGATGAAGCCATTGGCCATAGTCACGGCGGGGTCGCAGAAGATTGCGTCCACGTGTCCCGGCCACAGTGTAGGTAGATGCAACGTCTGTTTTTGAGACGGTAAACCGATTTTGTTTAGGACTCCCATATACCCTCCGCTTTACCCAAAAGCGGCAAGGGATCCATAAAGGATTTTTCCCACGAGGAAAAAAAGGATCTTCTCCGACGAGTTCCCGCTTTGTCGTAGCGGAGAGGCTAGTGACCGTGGCCTGGTTACCTACGGCGAGGCCAAGAGGAATCCAAACACGGCCGGCCCGTTGTATAGGACTGGCCAGAGAGGGCGCTCCGGGTGCTCTTAGATAGACGCCGTTCTCATTATCTTCCGCAGCAAAAACGTGGTGAGCGGCGACGCCCAAGCCCAGGTCCGCCGCTGGGGGCTGCGAGACTTGTTGCGGGGGGGGAGGGGTCCCCTGGCCATT
>DWGO01000145.1:0-14977 GCA_018247635.1 Eurytides dolicaon deicoon
AACACCGACAATGTGGTTGCTAAAAATATAAAATGTAAATTTATGTAGCAAACACTAGCATAACACTAGCTTTTTGTGAACAAAAAAAAACTATTGTCTTTTTTTGTTTAAAACTAATTCATATTTTAGGTTAATTTTTTAAAAGCTTTAGTAGTCAATATGTTTGGTAGAAATTTCTCCGAGACGACTTAGGGGACACCGGGAGATAACGCTAGTCTATTTTTGTCCCATGCATCTCTCCGTGAGGGCCTTGAAACTGACGTCTGACATATCGGCACTCAGCGGCGTTATCGTTACTAATAATTCGCTCATTTATTATTTCTTTTTTAGTTGCGTCACATTAAAAAAAAAGCTTGCGGTAAGGATTGTGAGGCCTCTCGAAATTCTTACTTTACGCATCACCATTTTTAACTCTATTGTGATTTAATTTGAATGTTGTTAGACAGTAAAACTTATATTCTTAATAGTGTTTGTGAATGTCAGAAGTGAATATTAAATATGATAATAAAAAGTTTTGTTAAATAAATAAATTACGAAATATTTCAATATGAAATATATTCATGTGGTTGCAAGGTCGGTCTAACTGGGGCGGTACCTCTGCATAACCAGATATTATGCCGCAAAGCAGTAGTAGTATGTATGCTCTCCTGAATAAATCTGTGGGTGACGTGCGCAGTACAGAGCCAAGCACGCTCTGTCTGGTACTGTGTTGTTATAGGCAAGCGTGATGCTTACCATCAGGCGCACGATTTACTCGCCTCGTGACTTTATCACGTAAAAAAAATATATGAATCTATGTCTAACTGTATTGTAACATCGAACTAAAAACATGTTACGTTATCTGATTTTAAAGGAACTGTTACTAAAAGCTATAAACTTTTAGGTTATTCGTAATATCGCTATATTAACAAACATTGTAAATGAAATGCGTTTGACAAACTAATACATAGGTACCTATATGTTTAATGATAGATTTTGATTAGGATACTACGAAATTTTTAAAAAAGATACTAAACAAAGTGAATAATATGAGACGATACCCTTTGTAAAGTAAACTAGTTAGGCAAAAATATCGAATATTTGTTTGAAACAATTCGTAATCGTTTTGATTTACAACTAGAACACTCGACGAGGGGGTTACTTGGGAATTGATAGACATTAAATTAGTTATATTTTTTTAAATTAAAGAATGATCTTTTCATGGTCACATATGGTAAATTGTTATACAGTTTTCCTAATAAACACAAAGACACTGTTTCGACAAACGACTACACAGTTTAATAGATAACTTTACGTACCTTACGTTACGTTACATATGCATATTTAATTTCAATCGCTAATATTCATTGTAAAAATCAACGCGAATTAAGCCATTCCACAAACCGATGCCCATTATAAAATTGAAATACTTTCCGTAGTGAAGCAAAACTTCCTTTGTAAGTCATCCGACATGTTGTTCAACAGATCAAGAACAGTACACGATATAACAGCGACCGTTATAATACTGAAATGCGAACGTTTACAAGCGAAACCGATCTTTATTTAGTCAAGATAAGATACAATGTCAATAGGGAATTAATGTGCCGCACAAGAAACTTGCATAGCCGACTGTACGCACGTACGTTAAATGTCATTGAAAACTGAGCTTTATGATGGTGCAATAAGGTGTAAATTATTTTTGTGGTGCAATGTTGGCCCCCCTGCTAGAATGGCGCGCGACAAACTGAACCTGTATCGGTAGAGCGCGCTACTTACTGACGTTCTTAAACTTGTATTTTTTTCTTTTTTAGCAATCAGCTGTGGATCGGTGAAACTGCCAACCGGTTTTAATATTAACATAACCTTTTACAATGTATATCGATGTAGGAGATTTGCAAATAACATGATTTTTATTTATTTTAACACAACATCCATCTAGTATTATACTCGAAAATAAAGTATTAAACTAAATACTTGCTTGTTTAACCTATACTCTTAATACCTAAATCTTATGATAATACTAATTATTGACATAGTATTAATAAATAATAATAATATTTATAGAAAGATCAATATTGTCTACGAATGGGCAATATTTTATGAATGTATTTTTATTACCGTAAATTATTAGAAAGTACCATATTTATTGGTCTACTTTATTGGTCATGAGGTGATTTTTATGTCGCAGTTCATTCGAGAGCCCTTCAAGATTGCTGTCATTTGCAGTAGAACAGGAAAGCAAAAATATTAATAACTTTATAATTATTCCATTGGGGCAATTTCCTGTTGAAAGGTTTACGCACATTACTTCCGTTATTTTAAATGTAAAGATTCAAGGTAAACGTTTTTGGTACCTTTAATATGTTTTGTTAGGAATTTTGTTTCAATTAAATTTTTTTAACACTTGATCTAAAAACATTCCTATTCAGAAGAGGCAAAATCATAATAATGTAACATTTGCATTGCAAATATTTAAAAGACGTATTCGCAAATAATTGCTCCGAACTGGCCCGTTAGCACGACTCGTTTAAAAAAGTAATTACCACTGAGATAGGAAACAGAACGTTACGCTGTTTACCCACTTAAAACTAATGATACGTCTACCAATGGGTATTACTTCAACGATTTCTTCATCGATATTATTTATTATCTATGATTTATTTGACTACCTCATCCCATAGTAAGGATTTGACACTTATATTTTAGTCTTCATTGTAGTGCCTTTTTCAAAATAGTAAACTTTGATAGTTTCATTACATCTACTAACAAATGAGTCTCAAGTATAATTTTAATTCACGAACAATATTAATATAAACGGAATGCAATACGATCATGCGTATTTGTGGTTAACATTACTAAATAAAATCGCCTATAACTTAATTGTTTTGTTCGCTGGCATTTATTTATTTATTATTGGGTTTTTTAAAACCAGTTTATATTCGGAAAATACTTATAGACGTCACAGTGGCTTATGCAATATGTTTATAAAAAAAACAATATCAAGACATAACGAATTTGCGCGCGAAAATTTATGACGCGACCATAAATACCGCAGCGTTTGCATCATGTTACGAGCCAGTGGCGCGAATCGACAGTCATCACTACAATAATCGTTGTTTATTTTACAAGCTTTCTTCGTTTCTATCGCCTCACGCGAACTATTATTATTAGAATGATAGTTCCTGAATAGTATAGAGCAACAATTAGTTAGGTTATATCGTAGAATCGACTCGGACAAAGGTGAAATGATATAAAAACGACCGGGGCGTCCGGCTACCACGCGTTTTACAGCTCGAGCACGGGCGTAATGGCTTAATAAGTAGACAAATCACGTTTCCGCCGGAGCAGAACCCGTTCTGTGCGTTAACAATCAGCTGCCGCGCATTATGACAGGGCCTGTGAACTAACGGGCCGCGCCGTAAGTGAAATTGGTTCACGCCGGCTGGCAGGTTGTGATGCCTAGGCTATTTATTAAGAAAAAAAGATTTATTTCTCTTTTCACTTGTTTGCACGTTAACTTTCTTCTATTACTATCTGTGTCATTTCGTTTTAAAACATGTTAAAAATTTTGTGAACGTATTAAGAAAAATAAAACTCTTTTTTTCTCAATTTTTGGAATGAAATAACCTTAATAAATGTGAAATTACCTAATTTGTTTAACGATTATTTACTCTACAGCACTTCGTACATATTGTTCAATACAAATAAACCTACACAAAAAGGTATAGGGCGGATGAAAATTTATAAAAATATAGGATTACCACTTTATATATGATAACTTTCATTATTTCTAGGCAAGAATACCTATCTATCCTCAGATAGTACTTTTGCAAAACATTTTAAATGCCGTTGCGTTACAATATGAGAGCCCTGCATTATGTCAACACGTACTCGATTTCTGTTCCCAAGTCCCCCGTACTTGAATTGCCCTCCATTCCAACCTAATGTTCTTATCGTTCACGCTACCATACATTGATGCTATAGTTAGAAATCTGAATTCTATTCTTGATTCAAAAGCTTTGATGGATACACAAACGTATATATAATAAGCTAGTAAAATCTCTACAGCTCTGCATAACAAAACTTTGTGTTGCTTAATAGAAGACATTTTTTGTTTAATAGTATGATGTAATTACTTCGTATTCTTAGGACGTACAGTCCCACGATGGGTGAAGTGTTTAACAGCCGACGAATAACAATATACTTTGTAAAAAAAATATTTTATAAATATTATATATTTAAAAAAAATATTATTAACATATATTTTATAAAAATTGAACGACTGGTATAAATCAAATACACTTGCCCCTTGGCTAGTGCTGCCACCTATATTATCTAATATCAGACACAAGCTATAAAATGTTTGAAACGTCAAAATTAAATTAAAACAAAAACACTTTTTAGAAATAGCCATTTCACAATTTAGTGTGTTATAGGGTTATTCTCAGTCGAAATTTTTTTTCTTAACTGATTTTACAAAGGTTGTGTTTTATTGTAAAGGTTTTATCGTAAGGTGGTTTGTTTAAATTCATAAAAACAATTAAAGACTTCACCGGGACCATTATTTATTTGTAGCCGAATAGGTAATTAAAGAAGGAAACACAAATGTCGATGTGGGGTTGCCATAAAGCAAAGCAGTCGGAAGCGTATACAACAAAGCTCACAAAAGTCATCCTAAAATAACGACAGCCGTGATTCAAATGTGATTGAGTGATGAGTGACGAAGATTTCTTCTCCTTCTTCACCAAGTTCAATTTTAGCTCACTGAAGTGACAATTTGTTTTAGAAATACATTTTTTCCAGAAGAATTCACTTTTTGTTCAAAATAATATAACGTTAATTTGTTAAGTTCAGTCTTATAGGCTTCGTGCGAATGAAACTTTTCATGTTTTTGTCAGTTTCGTTATTAGGAGTATGTGTTTCGCTGTATATCCATCCCTAAAAGTTTCTTCACAGTTTGAAACTGAGCCTGGCTCTGCGCTTCATTCTTTAGTCAGGAATATACAGGTAAGTAACAGCCTATATACATCCCACTGCTGGGCACAGGGGTCCTATGTACAGAAGGCATAGACCACCACGCTGCCCCAATGCGGGTTAGCGGATTTCACATATTTAAGATTTCTTTTTATAAGATAGGAAGGGATAAAATAAAAAATAATATCATAAATCTGAATGCCTGGTAATTTCTCTGAAAACATGGTCTTTACAACCTTGTAATGATGTGGAACATACTCGAATGGGATCATTATAAAAATTGTGTCTAGGCTAGGTCTGGCTAGTTCTTATGCTGCCAAGCATTAATGCTTGCAGCATTATTGTACTCCGGTTTGAAGGGTAATATCGGCAGCGTAATTACTGGGTATATTATCTCAAATCGCTGGGTGACGTTCAAGATCCATGCAAACTTGAACTCGTATAGTTCAAAAACTTTTAAGCACTGACGTTTATCATTGGGCATGCAGTTCCTTTATTTCCTAACAAAATCTCGTATGTGGTTATAGTGCCTTATAACGATGGTAGCTTTGGTAGATGCTTGATGGTAGATGGTAAGTGACCTTGCAAATGAAGGAACTTGCAAATGCGTTGCCGTCCTTTAAGATAGCATCATCTGGAAGGTCACTTAGTGGTTTCGTAATGAATGAAATGACAAAACTATATCAGACAAAAACTGAGAAAGTATACTTATAACTGTGTATTATAACTGCCTGTATGTATGTTATGGTTTAGTCACAAAGTCGGATACCCTTTGTTGATGCTCTTTTTAATCCATCTTCAGTTTCGATACATCGCCATGAGCGTCTTCTTCATTTATATTTCGTCAGAAATAATTAATGTTTCTAAGAGGTGAATAATTATTTATAACTTATAATTATTTATAATAAGTGACACGGTGCTTCACCAATTAACGATCCCTTACAAAGTAATCCCACATCGTTATTTTCGTCCCAATTTCCACTTCAGTGTGTTCTCGCCAAATTAACGTTGACAAACGTTGAAATATCTTCAACTGAGTTTGTTCCAGCAATAGATGAAATAGAACAGTATATTTATCATTTACTAGGCCTTACCCCCAGCTTTATTCATTTGGATTTTGAATCATTGTCTTTTTTCTCATTTTTACCGACTTCATAATTGGAGATTATCGATCGGTCCCGACTATATATTTTTTTGTAACAAGATGGGCATGTATTGCGCCTGATGGTAAGGGTCACGCAGAACATAGTAGTGCTCACACACTACTGCTTGGTGACAGAATATATGGCAATGCAGTGGTAACGCCCCAATCGGACTCTGCAAGAGTCCTACCACTTAAATTTGTGTTTGTATCGGATACATTTACATCTTGGACTGCAAGTGATTCTAAATTAAAATTGTTTTTTCCCATTTTGATTGGGATTTTGGGGACGTTTTTCTATTGATATTTTTCCAACAAAAAGTAACAGATATCACTGTACGTTGCATTAATCTATACTTATACCAAAACACGACTGAACTGAACGTTATTGTGTTAAAGAAGGACTCACCAAGAAACCAAGAAATTTTGAGATTTATGAATAACAATAATATAAGATGATATTAGAAGATTGAAGTTAGTGTACCAATTTTTGTCAACATTAAATATTATATTGTAATTTTCTTTCATACGTAACTTGACGTACAGATGAATTGCAGATCCTATTAGTGTATTGGTTGTTACAATGTGGCTGCCAAGTCGATCCGAAGCCTAAATTCTTTCCGCTCGCTCGGGTAAAATAATACCACAATTACGCCATAGCTGAAGCCATCTTGAAAAAATATTATTACCATGTGGAGAAAAATGTTAAGCGCCTCTTTTCTTTCCAACGATCAGTAATGCTATTTGCGAGACGTCAGTAGAAGATTGTTCAATATCGTCGTGTCGCCCACTTGCATAATCAGCCCACAGCTGGGCAACTGATACGATATCATGTCACTGTTTTGTTATGGTTTTCTTTATTCTTAACGCAGCCGATTTATATCTCTTGTTATGAGGATATATAGCAAATATAGAATATAGAAACATCTTGTGTTATAAGGACATTCACGAGCCTATTCCCACCTTAAAGGCCGGCCACACATTTACAAGTCCCTTGACATTGCGAATGTCCCAGGGGCGGCGGTAATCAGTTACCACCAGGCGAATCGCCTGCTCGTAGGGCTAAAAATACATTCCTTTTTTTTAAAAAACGAGGTTTGCTTCCTAGTTCTGCTATTTTCTTTTACTTTTAGGAGATAAAGTGAAAAGACGAACAGGTCGAGTGCCTGATGGTAAGCGTCGCGTCTGCCCATAAGCACACAGTGCCACACTAAACGTTGTTGGCTTATCACCCAGAGACTACGCTGGCATCATTGCCCTTCAAACCGGAAATACATAATTGCTTAGACACTACTGCTTCGCCAACCATTAGTGTGTAAGCAATACTTAATCTGCCGCCGCAGAATAACTGACAATTCAGTGGTACTAACCCAGACGGACTCTGCAAGAGTCCTACCACTTTATTACTTACAGTAAATTGGGGTGAAGGATAGGTGTGACTTAAGAAGTCATTACTATCTTTCAGCGTAGAATTGAATAGACAGCTTTGGATCGTGGGGAAAAAGCTAGAGATCAAAATGCAAGACCAACTTTCTATCACCCAATGTAGTTATTGGTGATTTAATTTCTTTTGTAAAAGGACGTTTGTGTGCTAAAGGCTATATACAGTAAATGATTTCATTGAAGATAGCACGCCTTGGGAATGATGTGATCGCCTCCAGGGCTATTTCAAGACTGTAATTATAAAATGTAAACAATTGTTTTTATTATAAAACAAAAAAAGAGAGAGTTAAAAGTCCCGCCGAGTTTCTTTCGCCTGTTCTTCTCAGGACTGAGGCATTTTTTTCCCGAACAGGTGGTGATTATTTATGTTGACGTCTAAAAGCTATTGTAAACCAATCCAATTTTGAATAAGAAAAATTTGACTTTGACTATATACACGTAAGACGTTGGCAATTAAGCTTTTGGTTGAGAAATTTTAAAGTGACTATAACACATAGAAACCAACAATATCAGACATGTTTAGATATCTTTGTTACTGCAAAAAAGCATTATTTACATTTTGATAAAAGCCGTAAATATTTTTACTTCTAGCCAATTTTAATGAGAATATGTTGATTTTTCAGTAGCAGCAAACATTTTTTTATATAATTTCACTATAAACAAAAGATTTTACTTGCAGGCTTAAACAAATAGTTGAATTTTCTTTGGATACAGTACCTCCTTTGATGGAAAAAATGGAAATTCCCACTTATGATGAAGAAAATGAGGATTTGAATGCAATGGGAATAGTAAGTTGTATTATATATTATTATTTCAATAGTACATCAGTTGAATATAACAAATTAAAACTGTATTAATAATTAAATAATTTTCAGGACCAATTTCTTCAACTAACAATGAATAAAGGTGACGATGAACAAATAGAAACAGCAGAAAAAGCTAAAACAAAAAAACATAAGAAACATAAGAAATCTAAAAAGAGCATAACATTAGATGAATTTCTTAATATGAATTCTGATGTCTTTGGAGAGGGATTAAATGTACAAGGTATAGAAGAAGTCCCTACACGAATTGTTACCAAACAACTTAAGACAAAAAAAGATCAAGCTATCCGAAATAATAAAAACTTGATGTCCCCATCTGATATTTACAAATTGAAAAAACAAGGAATTACTATTAAAATGAAGTCTGGAAAAGGACTGTCCTCAACCAAGTTTAACCAACAGCCAAGTACTTCAACAGTTAATAAACCATTGCCCATGAAATCCAACTTAATCAGTACATCAAGTGAAGTTTTATCAAAGTTGATGAGTCAGAGTAATAGTCAAGTTAAGATCATGAAAAGAGGTTCACCATCAAATTCAAATGTGGAGTTAGACTCAGATGAAACAAACAAAATAATTAAGGAACCAAATGTAACACAAGAGAATATCACTATTAATGAAGAAAATGTTAATAAAGTTACTGTCGAAAGTATGGAAATGGATAAGGATGATATTAATAAGAATAATATGGAAATAGACTCAGAAAGGCAAATTATTGCTTTACCAGATTCATCATTAAATAAAATTGAAGAAGTTTGTCACAAATCTCCAGATTCTACATATCCACCATCCAATGCTGTCTCGAATAATTTAGCTTTAGAGAATGAAAATGCACGTGATCTAAATGAGACAATAAAAGATAATAACTTGAACGCAGTAGATGATACAATTCAAAATATAAATATTACTAAAGAATATAAGGATATGGAGGATATTGGTGATATAAATAAGGCTACAGGTGAACATATATTAAATGATTTTGAAGAACGACTAAACAGTACTACAATACTACGCACCAATATAGCTGGAAACAATAAAGAAGCTCAACCGACTGAGATTAATAAAACGAATTCACAAAATGGTGAGATGATCGCAGAATCGTCTCAAGATGTTACAACAGATACATTAAATGCTATTAAACACTTAAGTGGTCTAATAACAGTCAAATCTGTGAATCAATCCACAGTAACGAAAGATGACGATACTTTAAATATCTCTATTCACAACAATGAAGTCGAAGATCTGCCAATTAATGACGACGATGAAATATTTGATAATAATTTGAAAAAAGGTATGAGTGCCGTAGATGTATGTAAATCTGACGATCAAAAAGAATCCACGAGTAGAACATTAAATGCATTAAAAAACTTGAGTAAACATGTAACAATCAAATCTTTATCATCACAACTTTCATCGTCGCCAAGCAATGAAGTCACAAAAAAGTCTAGCGAGGAAAGTGATGAAGAAGAAACAATAAATGATATAGAAAATGCGGAATTGACGGGAAAAGGTTTAGCAAGGAATATTGTCGGCAGAAGAGTTGTTAATCTCAGATATCCCAATAAACCTACAATGGTTGCGAATAATTCGCAAATAGCACATGCAACTACCAAAATACCAATAGCAAGAAAATCTTTTCCTGATGACGAGTTACCCGAATCACTAGATGAAGGCGTAAAGAATACTTCCAATGCAGATCTTTTGAAACGATTGACGAATGTTACAGCAAAACCAATTCCATCCAAAAGACCAATAAAGCAAGAACCTTCTTTTCTGACTTCGAAACAAACTCCTAATACAAGAAATCTTTTGAAAAAAGAAAAAATAAATGAAGAAATAGAAATTTTTAATATAGATGATTCCGACAGTGACGGTCAAGAGAAACAAGATAGTGAAAGCAATGTCAAAACTTCCATGTCAGCGGCAAACTCTAATAGCAAAGCCACAAGTTCTATACCTAAATCAAATGAAGCATTACGAACACTTGGTAAAAACATTACAATTAAACCTAAGGAACAATCAATCAATAGATTTCATCAAAATTCTTTTATAGATGATGAATCTTTTCCTGATGATGACGCGTCATTCTCAGATGATGATGATGATGATTTCGACAATATTTGTAAAAAGTTAGACAACGATATGAATCAATTTGTAAACCAAAGCAATAAAGTATTGGAATCAACATTAAAGAATTTAGGCAAACATATAACAGTGAAACCAAAACATATTTCTTCAAACATTCTTCAAAGAAAACATCTAGAGAGGAATACTGCACAAAATGAAAGACTTTTTGAAAATGACGCTGGAAGCGATTCTGATTCGAAGACAAATAAAGTTAAAATTACTGAAATAACAGACAATACTGCCAGCGACCACGAGTTTATGTCTGAGGATGATGAAAAACATACCAAAAACTACCTTATACAATCTCCAGACGCTGCCCACGGTGATATGGGTGACGGTTTTCCAGACGAAGAACATTTTGATAATATCTCCGATAACGAAAGCAGTACAACTCAGACTTCGTCTACCCAAAAGACTGCGGAAAAAATAAGTCAGTCGCCAGGCTCGTCACAAATGAAAGAAAATCAAAAATGTCCTTTGAGCAACTTTAAAAAGTTCAATAAAGAAATAACAATTAAATCATTAAAAGACAAACAGACCAATAAAGACACGGAAGCCGAATTAAGAAATAATACGGATAATAGTAATGAGTCGATTAACGACAGTAAAGAGTCAATTGTTAAACCTTTCAGGCAGAACATTCCTAAATATAATACTAAACCAGAAACTCAAACAACGCAATCGATACATCAGGCAACGTCATCAATAAACGAAAAAGCAACGACATCAAACCAAGTAAATACAGTGAACAAAGAAGTGTCAGTGAAAACTTTTCAATCACAAACTGTGATCGAGGAAATAACAACTACTGTTACAAAAACCATAAGAACTGTTAAACAAGAGGTTAAAAGTGCAAGCCAAACTAATACGGCGCCCCCTCTCAAAGCGCCAAAGAATTTTAACTATAATAATCGCCTAGCAAAGAATACGCAGAATATAACGGTTAGACATCCATCACCGAGCATTGGTACCAAAATAAAAAATGCCACTCAACCAAACAAACCTTCTTCTAGTGGCATTCGACCATCAAATCAATTGGTTCCTGTAAGACATGGGTTAAATTTAGCAAAGCCTTACAATCCCACTTTGCAAAATACCGTGAGGAGTGTCACTCCTAAACTAACTCCACAGAAGCAAGCGATGAGTAGACCTTTGAAGATTTCGCCCCAAGCCATGGGCCAAACAATTAAAAGATCGGCGCAAGAGAGCACTACGCAGTTCAGTTGCTTCAAAAAGCCGAAGGATACATTTCCCATTGACGCACAAACCAGAAGTGAGCTAGATGGAGAGGCATCAATGCATTTATCTACATCGCAATCGAGGGCGGACTTTCCCAGCACTGGAAAAAACGAGACGGGGCGATCTGTGGTCACAGCCACACAGGCGAAATCGGAAATGAGCGCTAGCTCCCACTTGAGTAAGTTTGGGAACGTGTCTGGTCTAAAAATAGTGAAAACCTCATCGAAACAGGCGACGCAAGTTGAGGAGAGGATAGAAAATCACGGAGCTAAACGGACAATGGAAGCCCTGCAGAAGTTGAAGATGCAAGGGCTCTTGGTAAAAAGGCCTCGTGCGGATGGTGACAACCCACCACACAATGACAACGATTTTTCAAATTCCGAAAGCGAAAACGAAGAAGACACAGGCGAGAAATGATTAGTGGTCAATCCATCGCTACATAGCATTTTAGTTATATGAAGAATAATAATATTTTGTTAGTCAAATTGTGGCTCTTAAGGAAGTTAGCGATTTATATAAAAAATAAAAGTTTTTTCTTCTTAGTCCAGACTTAGTTTACGCTATCGCTCTAAATTGTCATTCATTTTAAAATTGTGTTGTATATATGTATGTGTGCGTGTTTTTGTAAATTTTTAAGCATTATTTGTAAATACGATGTTTGATTTAAACTATAGAAGTGATTAATGAAAATGCTCGTGATTTGTTAATCGAAAGCCGCATTCAAAATAAATTTACAATTATTAACTTTTAGGTTTTATTTCCATAGAAATATGGCAATTAAGTGATAAGAAAATGAAACAGATTGTTATTGTTTAATATCTATTTACATAGACGTACATAGCTATAGTACTGATACATTGAACATCGCGTAATATGAAAATATAAAGTTTATTGACCTACATAATACATATATATAGATAATTTATCCATTCCATGATCACTTGTTAATCACATTTAACACCAATAACATTCTTATTCCGATTTCACCTCCACCTTATTTTGCCTCCACTTTTGTTCCTGTAATCATTAAAAATGACGTGAGAGTCGAAAACGTTTGGCTTTTTTTTTTAATTTTTGTAAGAGATAAAGTGACGAGATGAGCAAATCTTGCGCCTGATTGTAAGCATTACGCCTGCCCATAATAACATAGTACCACACAGAGCGTGCTTGGTTCTGTGCTGCGCTCGTCACCTAGATATATTAGATGGTTGCCCTGTAATTTCACTAGCATCATTGCCCTTCCGGAACATACTTGTGCTTACACATTACTGCTTGGGGGCAGAAAATTTGGCAACAGTGGTACTACCCCAGTCAGACTGCAAGAGTCCTACCACTTAGAAAAAAAAAGCAGGCAAAAGTTAGTTCACGAATATTATTAAAAAGTACGTATGAGCAAAAATAAGTATTTTAGTAATATTCGAGAAAAAGCGTAAATTACGTAAAAGCATCATTGCATTTTTTATAAATTGTTATAACTATTGTAATAATAGAGGTGTAAGGTAACTTCCTCCATAAAAAAAAATAACTTAAAAGGGTTAAAAAAACAAAACCTTCACCTAAAAAGAAAGCCGAACCCAAAGATCCAAAAGCAACATAAAAATAATTATAAAACTGCCTTATCTATATACACTCGTGTTAGATTTTATTCATTCATAAAAAAATCTTACGTTAAAAAAACATTTTATTTGATTCAAAATTATAAGAAATGTACTTAGTACAAGATTGTTTACTAAATAATAAAATATGAATATGTGAAGATAAAAACATGCCTTGTTCGGTATTCTATGCGAGTACAAAATATTTAAATAGTAAAAAGTTCTATAACTACTGAATGCTAGTTTTTGTTCACTTTGTTTATTCAATCGCGTCAGCGTAAACCTCACTTCTATGAAATTCTGACAGCGCCATCTAGTTTTGACTAGATGACACTGTTTTTATCATATTAGTATCTTATATCGAACAAATTGATGTTTCGTTAGTAGAACTTGACAGTTTGCAATCCTTTGAGATCCTAACATTTAAATATAAAGCAACATTTTTACTTAATACTTTGTCAAATAGTTCGGGTGAAACAAATGTACCTAGTATGAAATTTTACAAAAAAAAAAAATGCTCTCAAATTGTTTGACATGAATCAAGCTATTTCAATTATTTTGCAAAAGAGTAAATACTGCACCCCCAATGGACGACATTTTTTCTAGCGACAAAATTGCATGATTTCTGTACGAAGTGTCATAAAACATACCAAAACACCGATTTCATTGGAAAGCCGATACGCGATAGCTCGCAATTTGTAGCGAAGTTTCAAGCCTCCTTTCACTTTCTTTTTCCAAGTTTGCAGTATAGTATACATGTTGCAACAATGTAGCACAAGAAACAAAGCTGCCAGGTAAGAAACCTGCCAAACGTCGCAAGAAAAAAAAAACAAATGTAACTAAATTACGCTAAACAAAAAAAAGCTGCAACTGAAAGAAAAATTTATTAATCCAGCATTGCATAAATTATTAACAATAATCCAATAAACTAAGCCTTGTAATAACTATTCATTACACCTCGTAAAGTTATACAACATATTTTTATAGTTCTAAAGACATATTAGAATTATATAATCATAGCTTCTATTTAGGCCATTAACATATTGAGTTTAGGCTCCAGTGCGTGAAAAAATACTAAATCACTTATATCACTTATATTTTGATAACTACAAATTGACTAGTACCTGTTCTAACCTGTACCAAAGAGCATTAATATATTTTACACATTAGCAGTTAATTTAGCGACCTGAACCACTTAAAGTTGGTATGGTACGCTTGAATAAAGCTAAGATTAAATGAAACTAGAATTTAACTGTTTTCACGATAAATACTCAACTATATGTAAAATGATAATAATGAATAATAGTCGAAACTTAGCTTTTAATATGTGTTTATTATATGGTAGTCATTTCAAGTCCCATACTAATAATGTATATTAACAAATATAATTGACAATAGATCTTTATCTTTATATAATGACGTAGTTGCTTTTAGCCTATGCGGCTGTATAAAACTACATCGGATCACCGAACCCGTGAAAATGCTAAGTTTCCACGAGTTGGATTGAAAGTTGGACAATAGATAATTGAATGTATAGGAGGTACAAGTACTGATTCGAAAATTCGTTATCGTTTTTCTATAGGTCGTAAGTGTGATTCCGCCAACACAATTCTTTGGAGTATTTTAATGATGGTATATATATATATATATATATA